>PVIH01022096.1:0-28047 GCA_004025045.1 Sigmodon hispidus | reverse complement strand
CTGAGGCCTCTAGCCCCCTCCTGACCTCTGGGCGGGGTCCGAATCCGCCCCTCGGAGACCCCAGCAGTTGGTTCGCTCAGTTCGAGGTCGTGGCGGGGTTTCCCTCAGCAGGAGCCGTGGAAGTGGTCAGGGACAGAGTCCACCTGCCCCTGCCCCAGAGAGCGCTGGGATTCTGCAGCCAGCGCTGGGTCCCGGAAGTCCTTTTGCTGTTGTTGAACTCTTTCTTTATACCATGGTGGTCTGAGAGAATACAAGGAGTTATTCCCATTATTTTGCACTAAGAACAACAATTAGTAAATGGGACCGCCTTAAATTGAGAAGCCTCTGTTAGGCAAAGGACACAGTCAATAAGACAAAATGACAGCCTACAGAATAGGAAAAGATCTTCACTAACCCTACATCTGATAGAGGACTAATCTATAAAATATAAAGAGAACTCAAGAAACTTGAGACCAAAACCCCAAATAATACAATTTAAAAATGAGGTTCAGAGCTAAAAAGGGAATTTTCAACAGAAGAACTGCAAATGGCTGAAAGACATTTAAAGACTTACTCAGCATCTTTAGCCATCAGAGAAATTCAAATCAAAACAACCTTGAGATAGCACCTTATACCTGTCAAAATAGCTAAGTTAAAAAACACAGATGACAGCCTATGCTGGAAAGGACATAGAGCAAGGGGAACACTCCTTCATTGTTGGTGGGAATATAAGCTTGTTCAGCCACTCTGGAATGCAGTATGGCGGTTTCTCAGAAAACTGGGAATTAATCTCCCCAAGGATCCAGCAATACCACTTCTGGGTGTAATCCCTAAAGATGCACAGTCACACTCCAAAGGCATTAGCTCAGCTATGTTCATAGCAGTGTTATTTGTAATAGCAAGAACCTGGAAACAACCTAGATGTCCATCAACTGATGAGTGGATTAACAAACTGTGGTACATCTACAGAATGGAGTACTACTCAGCAGTAAGAAAAAATGATATCCTAAAATTTGCAGGGAAATGGATGGATTTGGAGAATATCCTCCTGAGAGAGCTCTCACAAACCAGAAAGATAAGCAGGGGATATACTCACTCATTAGTGGACTCTAAACAAAAGAGCAAAAAGCAAAGCATGTCCAGGATGCAAACCACAACCACTGAACAGCTTGGGATCTGAAACACCATGAACTGACACCTTGGATCCCACTCCCTCTAGAGGAACACCTGACTCAGTCTCGATGTTGGGAAAAGAATACTGGATCTGCCAGGAGTGAAGGCCAAACTGAGCAATAGTAGGACCTTGGTACCTCCTGCCTGTGCTAGGGAGGACATGGGGAGTTGTGGAAAAAAAGAGAGTGACCTGAGGGTGTGGGGAGGGGGAAGGGACCTTGAATAAGGATATACATGGATAGAAATGTGACTTTATTCATAATAAAAAAATTTAAAAATTAAAAAAAACAAAAAATTTATTTATTTATTATGTATACAGTATACAGAAGAGGGTACCAGATGTCATTATAGATGGTTATGAGCCACCATGTGGTTGCTGGAAACTGAACTCAGGACCTCTGGAAGAACAGTCAGTGCTCTTAACCTCTGAGCCATCTTTCCAGCCCAGAAAAATACCTTTTAAATAAAAAAATTCTAATTAAAACAATAAAAATAAAATGAATGCAGTATTTTAGAGTCAACAAACTGCAGAACCTTTCATCTATGTTCTAGCTTGTGTATAATAAAGCCAGAGTCCCTGTCAGAGAAACCATTTCACAGATCATTGTAAGCAAGAAACACTCTTAGGTCACATTCATACCTGAAACAGAGATTGCTCACTTCTCTGCCTGCCAGTCAGGATCTTTGTCTTCCTTTCCAAAAGCCTAAGCCTTCTCTGTGGTTATGTTATTTGCTCTTTTAGTCTATTAACTTATAGATAACATTTAATGTTCATTAATATATGTGCTTAAGATTTTATCAGCAATATTATAACATTAAAGTTTAAACAATATAATATTCAGCTACAGAAATGAGTAAATAAAATCTTTTATAAACCAGTGTTAACTTATTCAAAAGGAAAAACAGATTCAAAAATATGGCAAGGATTCAATCTTGCTTTTCAAAATTCAAAATCTGATATTTCTGCATGCATCTTTAGACAGTCAGAGAATCTATTAGGATTACTTAGGAAATGTTTTTCTTAGTGATAATGCTGTTGCCTCTATCCTTGATCTTAGCATGGTCAGCTTCAAGAGACTTCAGTTAAAAACTTCTGTCTTTTATAAGTAGTATAGTCTCAGGTTCCAGATGGTCAAATGGACAAAGAGTTAAGAATCCATAAATGAGATTTAAATTTATGAGATAAAATGAGATTAAAAAATTCTGCATGACAGTTGCATCTACAGGAAAGCACCTACTCCAGATCCCAACATTTCTGACTGCAAGATCATATTGTGTAGGTGTCTTCTCAGCTGAAGTTCACAGTTAATTTGGCAACCAGATGGCAGCCCCACTACAAATTGTGCTGGAAATTTGTATCTTATATATACAACCTGAAAGCAGAAGAAGGGTTCTTGGTTAAAGAATGGGGTGCAGCGTCCAGGAATCGGAAGGGGAGCAGAACAGAAGAGAATGAATAATAAATGAAAATGCCATAATGAAATCCATTGGTTTGTATGCTAGTTTTTAAAATTAGCATAAAAAGAAATGACATTTAAAAAAAAAACTGTGTAAGTCCAAAAGGACATACATGATAACATATGATAACATAAATCTTTCTTTTTACTTATTTGCTTCCAGGTGAATTCCAACAAATGTAATTATAGATAAAAATATATTAACTAAACTTTGTGTAACTATACAAATACATATATCACAATGTTTGTACCCTATTGTACATTACTTGAAATATAAAACATAAATAGAATACACCAGTTGTATGAGTAGTCACTACTAACCTTTAAGGTATGCAACAGCAATGCAAATTCTTTGCTGTGAGCTCTCACCAAGCTGTGGCCCCTTCACTAGATGATTTTATTGTGCAGCTCTTTGTTAATGAAAGCGACTAGCCTTTTATACTATGAGTCAAGAACTTTTACCTTAGTTACACTGAGAATGTTCTTCACTAAATCAAACTTGTAAAAGAATTCTCTCATTTCCTGTAATATTGTATTTATATAGTGGAGTGCTGGGAGCATAAAAGTCCTTGCACCCACAGAGCATTGGGGAAACCAGGAATGTTAAACACACAGTGGCCTCTCCTCAGTGGAGAAGATAAAATAGCTGTTTTCTGCACAGAATACTGGGAATGGAGTTTGCTGATGACCTGGTGATGTATTTTGCTGTCTGTAAGGGCAGACCTCTCCCATCCTTTGCTATAGAGGCAGATCTCACATAAGTCTCCAGACGTTTGTGCCAGATTCTTCCTCCTTACGCATTACTCATCCTCAGGGGAGATGGAAACATGTGCTTTATGGCCTGCGGAAGTCTATGCCATCTTAGTCAGAAAATACAGAGTTTTGACTTTAGCTATAGAACCCACTCCTGTGGTCACATGAACTTTGTAAAGTAGTTTCTAAGTAAGTGCACCTCAAGGTGTGTTGTGCACTTGGAATTGGTGCCTGAAACCTGGAATGGGAATGATTACTGCCTGAAAACTTTTCCAAATTATACTGTGTTTCAGGGATGCTAACAATGAATGCCTGGCATCAGACTCCCCAAGTCAATCTGAATCAGATTTTCGTTCTCACCTCTTTTGCTGTTTGCTTCCTTGCCTGGACATCTGCAGGGGCCCCTCAGAGGAGCCATTGACTCTTTCATTATTTGTAGTGGCAAATGGTGTGAGAGAAAGATTCAATATTTTCCTTTCCAAATGTTGACCTGTTGAGCCAAACAGTCATTGGGAGTCTGTGTGTTCTCCCTGCATTTAAGATATCACCATGGTCATGCATCGTGCCTGGGAGTGTTTTTGTCTTTCAAGACTCAATTTTACCATTTACACTCAATTTTACCATTTGTTTTATTTTACCCTGCTTAGTTTTTGCAAAATAAACACTCATTCTTTTAATGGGAACATCCCAATACATGCAATATCTCAAATGATCTTCTATAGTGTTCCTATTTTTAAATAAAATTAAATTCTGAGAATGATTTTACTCTTCCAAATTAACACTTGGGAACTTTTTTGTTAGCATTGCTCTTTTGCTCCTGCCCCTCAGAAATTGTTGATGTTTTTATCAGCGGGAATACGGTAGTTTATAAGGGAACTTATAGAATATTAAGCTCTGTATGATGTTGAGGCAGACCTCTCCCTCAAGGGAGACACACAGACACACCTCAAGACTACAGCATGTTCCTTTCTGTTCTTTGTCTTCTGTAGTTTATTCTTGATATCTTTGTGTCTTAGTGTTGTTATAAATAGAAGCATTTCCTGTAATCTCCTAACTGGATGCTCATTGTATTTATACTAATATATAATAATCTTATGGCTCTACTGCCAGAAAAATTTAATTAAAATTTATATTTATTCTCCTAGGCTTTCCATTAAATAATTAGTAACTGTAAATACAGAGTTTGCTCACTCCTTTCAAACATGTTAATGTTACCATCTTTCTAGTGCTTTATTTTTGTTGTTATTATCATTATTATTGTTTTGTGGTGCTAAGGAAAAAACTTAGAGCCCTGCTCATGCTGCACCAGTGTCCTACCATTGAGTTTCATCACCATCCCTCTAACCTTAGATTGTATATTTCTGTTGTTGATACTCAGACATTTGTACTTAGAGCACAATGTCAGAGATTAATAATAACAAATGTTTCTCTTGTTCTTTAGTAAGAATGCTTCCAGCAATTTGCTAAGTAGTGTTTCTGCTTTGAGGAAATTATACTGTAAATGACCAAGAGAAACTTAACAAAATTTAATATACATTCTTACTAAAAAAAAAAAAATACACAAAGAACAAACCAAGTATTGTGGCTCCTGCCATTTACCCCAGCCTTAATGGGGAGGCAGAGGCAAGTGGATCTCTGTGAGTTAGAAGCCAGCCTGATCTACAAAATGAATTTCAGGGCAGCTGGGACTGTTACACAGAGAAACCCCGTTTTGAAAACAAACCAACCAACACCACAAAACTACAAGGAACAAATAAACATGCCTTTGAGTTTGTGCATCTCTCTTCTGGACTCTGGTAAGCTCTCATGCTCCTCATCCTCTAAGTGGGGTGTTGTTACCAGCCAGGGCATGCTGCACAGTTTTAATGGTTATAGAACTCTGTCTACATTTTCATAAATACCCCTTTGGAAGCTCCCCCAAGGCATCCATGTCTGAACAGGCCTTCTCTGTCCAGTGGTAGCTAAAACAGACACAAATATTTTTCATTTACACCTCTCATTTAATACCACACACCAGTGCTGTGGAATTATGCTCTTGTACATGGTAAATATTTATTTGTCTCTCCTACTGGTTTAACTAAACATTTGATTGGCCAGAAGGCAGACAGGAAGTATGGGCAGGGCTACCAGACTAAGAAAACTCTGAGAACAGGAAGAGCAGAGCAGAAGATACCAGGGAGACTCAGAGGAAGGGGGTTGAGAATGCTGTTCTGAGAAAAGGTACTACACCATGTAGCTAGTCAGGGGTTAGTTTAACAATAAGAGTCAGCAAGTAATAAGCCTGAGTCACAGGCCAAACAGCTTGTCATTAATATAAGCCTTTCTGTGATTATTTGTGAATGCTGGTCAGGACCTCGGGGCTAGGCCCGCTCGAAAGTGACTACACAGCAGAGCCAATCAAGGAGCAAGTCTTCAATAGGCTGCATGTGAATGACAATGCAAATCAGTGCTGTACTCATCTTTGTTTTAAAAAGTATTTGTGTTAATTCCATTCTTTTCCCGAGTCCCTGCAGTTAGAATGGCGGCTACAGGCATAGCCCAGATGCTGATCCCAGGACCACACCTGCAGGGGCACAAGTGTAGAGAGGGCTTTTGAGTTGTTGATCCTTGGAGACTTGGAAGGCTCTTGCTGCTATTGCATCAGGATCTCACCACGGTTTGGAGAAGCCTGGATGGCTTCCCTCATGTTCCTCAACAGTCTGCAGTTTTCATTTCCTTCCGCCTTCAGACTGGTCTGGTTTACTGCATTGTGGATTTTCCCCTTGAGCTATAATTTGCATATAACAAATTCATACCTCTAGTTTTGGCTAATGAGTATGATTATAACTACTGTCACAACTAAAACACAAAACATTTTTATTGTTTCCAGATGTTTCCTAGTGTCCTTTGACATCAATCTACACTCTATGTGATCCCTGATTTCTATCAGCATCCATTTTTTATTGGCATATTCTATAACTTGAAAAGATGAAGACCATGCAGAAAATCATGTACTTTTATCGCTGGTTCTTTTACATGATCTGCCTTGAAATTAGTTTTGGTTTCCCATTTGTCTAGAAATTTTACATATTGTCAACAGATATTAACATGTATCTCCCTGAAGTTGTGTGCTGTCATTTCTTAGGATTGTTTTTATCATTATTCCCTGTGTTTATTTCTTATATCATCCTTTCCTCTCTAAAGATTCAAATCTCCCATAGCTGCCACTCACTGACCATCAGTAGTTGGAGCTCTCTGGATCAGTTACAATCAGAGTGTTCCTCAAACTCATTTCATTTCTCCTTGTTTATCCCAAAGATCTTACCCCAGCTAACTCTCCCCATAACAAGGATCAACTTCGATTTCCTGCTCTGATCCTCAAAACTCACCTGAGCATTATATATACTTTAACTGTCCCTTATTTGAAAAGCTTTGGAATCATTCATTGATGAGTCATAGTGAAGAATTTGATGGCGACACTGCCTTCTATGATTTTCATTGTGTCCCATGTAAATATAACAGCGAAGATTCATGAGAATCCAGGGTACTGTCTAAGTGTGTGATGAGTTAACTTTAGCATTCAAATTACTTTTCCATTTTGGTCACCATGGTTATGGAAGTCAGATTGAAATCTAGACTGCCTGACTCCCTCCATTTTTGTGTAATTATTAAACTTTTATTATAATTTTCATAATCTTATCACTCATATATGGAGATTTTAGGTTTCTAGCTATTTAGAAATAGCCTCACTAATTTCTTTCCTATAAGTGGTCTATATCATTCATGAATAGATGCCTACACGAAAATATTAAAAGCCTATCAACATTAGCATTCTTTAAACTTCCTCATCTCTATTCCTTCCTTTGTGATTTATTTATTCTGAAATGTTCTTATCTTACCTTCAATGCCTTATTAACTAAAATGCTTTACTGTCTGTATTCCAGTTATCAAAATTTTATTCTTCTTTCACTAGTCAATTTGAACATTGACTTTTGCAGTAGGTTTTCCTCATCCACATTATGTTGATACAGCTGGTATAAAACTCACCTTGAAGCCACAAGAAATATCAATGAGACAGGCTGCTGCCACCCTAACTGCTATGCTGTGGCTCAGGTACTGGCTTTAGCATGGCAACATGTGGAGGAAGAACGAGGGGTTCTATTCATTCTCTCTCTCTCCATCTCTCTCTCTCCTTCTCTCCCTCCCTCTCCCTCTCCCTCTCCCTCTCTCTCTCTCTCTCTCTCTCTCTCTCTCTCTCTCTCTCTCTCCTCTCCCCTCCTTCTCAAGTCTCCATGTTCTCCCTCCCCCACCCCTCCTTCTCATAAGGAGACTTTTGCCCAAAGCTTTTCCTCCCAGCCATCCCTGGCCAGAGTTGGCTGCATCACTGCTCATAAATTATGTATGTGAGAAAATAACAACATTCCCAGTATTGATTTAAAAGAATCAGCTTAAATTCCCTGAAGCTGGATGTGAGATTAGTTCCCACGAAGCCCATAATCATGTGGCAGATTGTGGAATCCTAAACCAAGCCCAAGATCTCTTAGGATGGAAAATGGAGAGGAATTTATATTGGACTAATCAATACTGTATTCTATAATTGTGATCTCTCTCTGATAATCCCTATGGCATGGTGGATATGTCTCCAGTTGACTTGCATTCTTGTGCTCAGGTTATTCATGTATTTATCTCCTGACTACTTCCCACTAGCATCAAGGGGACTGAATGGGCCACTTAACAGCCTGAAGCATCAGAGTTCTATTGGACACATATTAGACATAAACATATATTTAGTTAAATTTCTTGTTTTCCTCCTAAACAGTATGGGTATAAATCTGCTCCTCTTTGAGTTTGTTTCTATAATAGATATCTTTGTGAAGCTTCATGCTTGATTTGTATCCTTGCCTCCTGTTAATTATGCTCATTGGCCCACACCTGTAAAGATGATGCTAGAAATGGGTCTTGTAAGTCCTTAGTGCAAATGAATCCCTCATTCATCCATATACTCTACAAGTGGGAACTTGTACAAGTGGGAACTTGTAGAGTGACTGACAGGGGCTAGTGCAAACTGAAGCTAAAGGACAATGGTTTTCTCTGTGAAAAGGTAACTGGCCCACACCTGGATCCCACTTGTGGCCCAGGCCTCATTAGCACCATTTTCTAATCCTGCAGAGAGCTCCCAGCCAGACCTCCAAGAGCAGGGAGAACAGCAGACACTCTGTGCCCTGCAGTGGCCAGGCTTTGCTTGGAGGAGCCAGGGAACATCTGGTAAGATTCTGCACCATAGGGTGGCTGTAAAACATTCAATGTTTGAATAAATGAATCTCCCCAAGTTCAGTGTACAACATTGGAAGGGAGATGACTCCAAGTTGCTCCCCCGACTCCAGTCAACAGCAGTTAAACTTCAAATGATCCCAGTAGCTCCTTCCCTCCCACAGCATGAACACAATCAGAGTACAAGTAGACTGGTGTTTGTAAGAGCCACTGAAATAGTCTATTTATTTCAATGAGAAATCAAGCCAGTCAGCTTTTATATGAAAGTATCCCCTGGAATGCACAAACACCACTTTCTTCTCCATCAGGAAAAAAAAAGATACACTGTCATTTGGAATACAGGTGAAACTAATAAAAAAAAAATCTAAAATTCATGAGAAAGAAAGCTAACCAAATTTCTGGCAACTTCCTTAATTAGAAACATCAACTCCATGTTAAAGATGTAGAATATTCTTAAGTATTAATGTCTGTCCAGTTGGTAGAAGGGGAATCATCAGTATGCCTCCCACTGAAATGTTTGGACACACAGACACACACATTCCTCTAGATGCCCACATACAAAGTGGCTTCCAGAAATGCTATGTGACAGTCAGGATTATACATTTTATTTAGGTATTTGAGTGTAAATCTTTTCCAGGCCTTTGAATATATCTCTCTAAAGCAAAAGATGTCTGCATTTTTTCATGACAGTGCAACTCAAGAGCCCAAAGCATTGATAGGGTAAATGACTTTAAGAAGCTGCTGTCAGTAGGGCCTGAGGTGTATCAGCCACTTCTTCTCTTACTTTGATGTCTTTGCATTAAATATTTGTGAGATATTATAGTTTCTGGACAAACAGATAAAAATACTTTTGAACAGAGAATTTAATAGAAAGGAGAGAGAATTATTATTATTGATTAAAGTCTCTGCTTTTAAAATAACAGTGCATTTCTGAAGAGATGGACCAGTGGCTGGAGTACCTGTCAGGCAAGCACAAAGACCTGAGTCCATGTTCTCAGTGCCTTTATAGAAAAGCTGCATAGTAGCAACGTAAGTCTGTAATCCCAGAACTTGGAGAGGCAGAGACAAGCAAAACCCTGGAGCTCACTGCCCAGTTAACTTTGCAGGATCGGCAAGCTTCAGGCTCAATAAGAAATCCTAGTTCTAAAAATAAAATGGAGAGTATTAGATTAAGATGCCCCAAATCAACCTCTGTTTACACACACAGGCATACACACCACACACACACATACACGCACACACACCGCATGCACACATACTCAGAGTGAAAATATTTTTTAAAGATTTTTTTTATTACATATACAGTATTTTGCCTACATACCAGAAGAAGGTGCCAGATCTCATTCTAGATGGTTGTGAGCCAAGATGAAGTTGCTGGGAATTGAACTCAGGACCTCTGGAAGAGCAGCCAGCCAGTGCTCTTAACCACTGAGCCATCACCCCAAACCCTCACAGTGAAAATATTAATAACAAATTTTAAAGGGCATTTCGTTTGCTATAAATAAACCTAAGAAATATAAGTACTGGTGTTACAGTAACCAAATAAATAATTAAACAAAGGAGGACCACATGGCTTTTTATTTGCAGTGTGATATTAAGCAACTTACTTAACCCCTGAATACCTCCACACTCAAACTTTGTGGAAAGTAGTAGTTTCTCTTTTGCAATACAATTAAGATTAAAATAATAATCTATATACAAAGCATCATACTTACTACATTGCAGTAACTCAAGAAATGTTCAGCCCTACATTACCATAGCTCAGCTTCCTCTTGTCATGATAATATTAGGCTTTGTTACTGGAAAAGATAGGGTAGTCCTGAATTCAAAAACATGTCTTGAGACAGAAGCATGCTTAGGATATAAGTTATTCTATGTCAGATGGTCAAAAAGATATTTCCTGGATTGTCACAGACCATGAGAAAAGAATGAACTAAGGACAAGGACCCACAATCTTGATTGAGAAGCTTGGCTAAAAGCCAGATCCATTGGCTGGAGGTCCCACTGCCTCTGGATGAAGTGATGTCAGCAAGCAATAGCAGACAGTCTGAAGGGGAGGAATCTCCCCAAACAGGCATTGCTGATGTCCACATGTTTGACCATGGGATGAGAGAGACGAGCCCTCCGTTAACTGTGCTCTCACTGTAGACAATTTAACTGATATGCTTAAAAAATACATAATTTCCATTTTTTTCCCCAAAGCCAACACAGTCACATGGCATATAAGGACATTTTTGTGCATGACCACAAATGCAAGTACAGTTCCACGGGTGCATAATGGTGCAAACAATTACATACTATCTAGTAGTTTCATGGTAACCTTTGTTTTCATGCACAAATACTTCTTATTGTGTTACAGCTACCTACAGCGATCAAGAAGAGAGCAAACTGTGTGCAGCTGTGTACTTAGGAGTAGCACCCTGTACCCCATAACCACATGCACAGCAGACTGAGTCTTTGTAAGTATACTCTGATGTTCACTCATGGTAAAACCACCTAGTAAGTAACAGACTGCTCAGAACACACCCTGCTTTAAGCCACACACAACAGTTTTTGAGGAAGAATTCTAGCCTCTTTCTTTTCATTTTTTTCCCTCGCTTTCCAAGGATTCTGCTTTCTCACTCTCATTTCTAATCTTTATATTCAGCACAGGACAAAAACGTGCACACTCTGAAAGGAGCTGATGCTTGCATTCTACTTTTTATATGTTAATCATAATCCAAAGTGTCTCATATTTGGAAAACTGAAGTTTAGAAAGATTAATTTTCTTGCCTAGGCTCACAAAGGTCACACATTACAGATCTACCATCCAGATGCAGACAGTCTGGCTCCAGAGTCTGTGATCTTAATATTATCACTTTGTTACATTAAATATGGGGCAAATGTTTCAAATATTAATAGTTCATTAAGCAAATATTCATTGGGGTCTACAAAGGTAAAGTACAAAAATAAAATCTTAAACCCCAAAGACCTAATAGTCTAGTATATAAGGTAATTGCATACATAAATAATCCAAATGCAAAAACATATGTGCTAAATATTAGTGAGTGGTGTAGGTTTCAGGAAAAAAATGGTTCCTATATTTGATAAGAAGTTTTCATGGAAAAATCCAAGCTCGTTAGGACTAAAGAATATATTGTGTGACAACCACCTTCATGCAGGCTGACATGAAAATTGTCCGAGTATACATTTTTAATGGTGATGCATGAATTAACATTGATTAAAAATGATGGTGGCCGAGCTGTCTATATACTCATTACAGTAGCTACAGTAAGCAAAACCAATAACACTAAATGTTGGTGGGAATGTGGTTCAACTGGATTTCCACATTACTGGTGGTAACAAAAATGCTACAGCTTCTTGGAGAGAGAAACAATATAGTGTTATCTGTAAAGCTAAACGTATACTTACTTTATGACTCAAAAATGAAAACATGTAGCCACCCATGAGAACAATGTTCAGAATAGCCAAACAGATCAACTCACCATTACTGTGCAAGCCATGGCTTATCCATATTATGAAATCCTACTGTGCAACATAAAGGATACATTATGTACAATATCATGAATAAATCCCCAAACATCCATGCATGTTGTTAAAAAAAAAGCACAGTGAAGTGACTATACTCTATTTGTATCTATTAGTATAAAATGTTATACAGGGCAAAATAGTGACAGCATATCAAATGTTCCCTGCATCCAGCTATCTTGTCTCCTAAGATACAGAGAGATTGCAAGGAGGTGGAACTCCTCCAGAAGAAACTGCAATGAGCAAACTTATGCATACTTACTAGATGCTGAGTCTTGGTTACGTAGGATGCTGACTACAATAACTATATAAAGTTGACCTAAGTGGTTAAAGTTTTGTTCATAATGTATACTTCATTTAGTGGATACACTGTCCACAGAACTGTCAATTAGATCATGTGGTGATTATATTGTGTAGGTTCTAAAGAAATAAGCTTGCCTGAAGATCAAAGGACAGAGCCAGCCATAGAATTAGCCATACAAATCAGGCAGTGATAGCATATGCCTTCAATCCTAGCACTCAGGAGGCAGAGATGCATCTGGATCTCTGTGTGTTCAAGGCCAAACAGAGCCAGGTGGTGGTGACACACACCTTTAATCCCAGCACTTGGGATCCCATACCTCTGCTCCCAGTACTTGGGAAACACAGCTGTCTTTAACTCAGCACTAGTTTGAACCAGGAAGTGATATAGCTGGACAGAGAAAGACATATAAGGCAGGAGGAGACTGAGTTTCCCCTTCCCTTTGGCTGAGGCATTCAGTCTAAGCATTCATGGAGACAGGATCTTCCCCTTTCAGTCTGAGGAGTTGGCTAGGTGAGAAGTGGCTGTGGTTTGTTCCACTGTCTTTCTGATCTTTCAGCTTTTCCCCAATATCTGGCTTCAGGGTTTTATTAAAAGACCAATTAGGACTTGGGCCATAGGTTATGGCTCCAGTGATCTGAGTATCAGTGTAATATATATATATATATATATATATATATATATATATATATGTAT
Source organism: Sigmodon hispidus (assembly GCA_004025045.1). Classification (NCBI taxonomy): domain Eukaryota; kingdom Metazoa; phylum Chordata; class Mammalia; order Rodentia; family Cricetidae; genus Sigmodon; species Sigmodon hispidus. The sequence goes on along the minus strand of PVIH01022096.1, from coordinate 14,910 downwards.
ATATATAAACTTCTTCAGAAACTCCTAATATACAACCAGCATAGAGAATTCCATTTTATGGAAAAGCTACTATGAACAAATGTACATACAAATGAATATATTTTCTTTTACAAATAAAAATGTTAAGAGGAAAACTGTGTTGAAGGAATAGCATGGCTAGATGGCAGGTGCGTGAAGAGTCAAGATTAATCTAGAAGGAACTTAGGAAAGATCATAGGTCGTACTTCCTCATAGTGAGTGAATATTCTGGGCCATCCATCAGAAAAGCAATTTGCTCTCTGAAAACGTGGAGGGAAAACATTCTCTGTGCTTTGAAGTGAAAATATTGTTAATACTCATGTCTTTCAAGTGATATGATTACTGTGATTGATAATATTCATGTGTTATCATTGTTTCAGAGTATTAATGGGGCTGTACTATGTCTTACAAGTGTTATGAGAGGAGAAATTATAATGTCTCTATGTGAGCTTAAGCAAGTCCTCTGTTTCTGACCTCAATGAATTTCTATTTAGCAATCTTAAACATGAGAATTAAGATTTCTTAGACTCCTTCCAGATTCTGCCTGTTCTTTCATACATTGAGGAACTGAAATGATGGGAGGAAATGCCAGCTAGAGCAGGTAAAAAATACTGGCTAGAGCAGAGTCAGAAGAAAACAGATGAGCAGAGCTTCTGAAACACACAGTCTACATTGTTTGCTCAGTGGTCAGATGATGTCTGCCATTGTATCTGTGCTGTTTCTCCTTCTACAGACTCATTTTTTCCCATTAACTTATGTTCCAGTGGTCCAAAAATAGCAGCCTAACAATCTATCACAGCTTCCAGGTAGGATCTCCAAGTGTGAAAAAGAATTTAGTTATTGTTAAAGCTGGCCTCTGGTCCATTGTGTATTAATTCCTGATGCAGTCATCCCTTCATTGTTGAAGAGATGGTGGTCAGTAAGGGTATGTAAAATGTAGTATCCACTCTTTCTTGTGTAGAGTAGAAAATGGACCATCTCACTCACTAGTAACTTGTGATCTAGTCATTGCTTTTTCTGATGATCTTGGGGAGACTATATTTTATTATCTGACTATACATTTTTTCCAGGTGTGTGTCTCTGTGTGTGTGCTTCTGCATTGCATGTGTGCATGTCTGTGTGTAAATATTTTTTTGTGTGCATATAAATATGTGAGTGTTTATATGTATGTGTGTGTACACTTCAAGTAATAGTCTACTGCTTACTGTAATGTCTTCTAAAATACTTATCAAATGATTAAATATTATTCAAGTATAAATGGCTTCTCAGGCATTTGCATTTCCTTTTAAAAGTTTATATATGACAAGAAAAGAAACATTTTGCACCTGACTATCTGGCTGTATCAGTAATGTTTCTGATTCATGCAGAAAAGTCACAAAAGAGGAGTCACGACAGAAAAACTACAACATGAAAATTATGAAAAAAATGGAGAGTTTTTCTAGACAACAATATGCCAAGATAGGCAATTTTCCCTTTCAACCAAAAATACCAATTATGATCAAGAATCCAACAAAAAACTATCTGACTGCACTACACACATTTTATAAAAACTTAACCTGACAGTTATTTTTGCAACTCATGCATTGCATTAGAATTTCAACTCATGAAGTTCTGATAAGTGCATAGATTGATATAGTAGCAAATCAGAGCAGAAAAGTCTAGCACTATGGAAATGAAGTTGTCTAAGACCATAAAATTTACTCTCAAAAGAGACTGAGGATTTTCTACAATTAATTTCTAGTACAAAGATACAAGCATAGGTCTAAAGAGAAGGCAGATGAGAAAGAAAAGGCAGGATCTTTGTGACATACACTTACATTGCTGAGAATAAGGAGTAACAGCTCAAAAACCTGACCACAACTTTACTCCACTAGACTATGTATGGAACAGATTGCCGAGCAGTTGTGTGTGCACACACCCATACACATCTCAGGAACATATAACTGTTTAAGGTAACATTGGAATAGTCCATGTAGCAGTTGTGTGTGCATATACCCATACACATCTCAGGAGCATATAACTGTTTAAGGTGACAGTAGAATAGTCCATGTAGCAGTTGTGTGTGCACATACCCATACACACCTCAGGAACATATAACTGTTTAAGGTGACATTGGAATAGTCCATTAGATCATCGAGAATGTACAGTTAGCTTCTTTTAGCTAAACTCCTTTGTCATCCTTATAAAAAGAATTCATTCTGCCATCAAGAAGGGCACAGCTTACTGTGTTTGTCTGCTAGCCTGTATCTGCTTTCTTGTGTCTGTGTCTCTCTTTTTCATTTGCCTTATTTCCAGAAGAACTGAAAACTGTTTCTCAGCATTTTTACACTAATATCTTTTGCCCCAGCAGCATTTAAGTTTTCCTTGAAAATAGATTTTTGCCTCCATATGAAACTTCTACCAAGTTTGGGGGGCTGTTAAACCCTTCTTCGGCAATGACATAGCATCACCAGTATGAAATGCAAAATTACTTATTAAAAATCAACAAGATAATGGCTCCCAATAGACAGAAGTAAAAGCCTGGCTGGCATCTCTAGATTGCATGCATCATCACAGTATAAGCAGCTGCTTCCTTTGACGGTGGCATAACAGTAAATCTGGAAGTGTGATGATTCATCTATGGGATGGTTAAGGGGCCAGAAAAGAACAGAGCGATACAGGGTGAAAATGAGTTGCTGACCAGCTCAGGTTGCTATTCAGCTCCAAAGGCTGAGGCAATATAATTATCTGTGCTTGCTCTACAAGGGAAACTCAATATTGCCTTAATTACATTGCTCTTGTGAGCCACTATATTCCCAATTCAACATCATCCCCAACCAGCAAAAAGGCAGCATTATTTACACACAAATTTTTATTATCTGAGGTGTCATATTCTGTCCTATAAAGAAGACTATGAAATTTAGCAGAAGTTATACATCTAACTCTTTAAAAGTCTGACTCATGACCCCAAGGATGAGTCACTCTTAAAAAATAATCTAGAAAGGGGTGGGACACATGCCACCTTCCCCCTTAATTCTGGAATTATATCTTGCTTGTGAGAAGTGTTCAGCATAAACATGACAAGTATGTCAAAAACTATTTGCTAAAAATCTTCATCAAAATATTGATTCATTAGAAAGAAAGATAAGGGGGCTGATATTGGGGAAAAACGTCTTCAGTTAGATAAGATTATTCAGCAATCCCCAAAGCACAGCCCTGGAATTTCCCAGGAGACATACTTCTTTACCTGTAAATGTACTCTTTACTGTATGACTTCATGATAGTTAATCTCCAGAATGAACATCTCTGAATGTAGAATAACCCTATAGAAATGCCTCTGGACATCTGTACAGATATTTACAAAAAATGCTTAAAGGAAGAGAGAAGCCTCACAATGATGTGGGTGACACCATCCCATGAACAGGGTCTCAGTCTGGAAAAAAAAGAGAAAAGCAGCTGAGCATCCCCATTCACTGTTCACTGCACGCTTGTCTGCTCAGATGTGAACAAGGTACTCACCACCAATTTTTCTACTGTGATGACCTGTATTCCTTGAACTGCCAATCAAAATAAACCCTTTCTTTGAAAGCTGTTTTTCCTAAGGCATTTTGTCACAGCCTTAAGAAAAGTAATATAGAAAGTTGGAGCTGAGGACTGGGGCTGTTGTGATGATAACTCTGGCCACGTGACTGACAGATCTTTGAAGCTGGTTTGTGCTAAGAATATAGCAAAATTTAGAGATGCAAACTAGACAAGTCCTACAACTCTTACAGATGTGGCTTAAGAACAATTTTGGTGGTATTTTAGAAGACCAGAATTCCCAAAGAAATGAGAATGGAGACCCATCTCACTAGGTTCTAGAGTGGAATAGGAACTGTATAGGGAACAGGGCTAAGCATGTTACATTCTAGCAAAAAAGAAATCTGGCTGCATTCTTCATGTCTAAAAATTTGAATAAAGCTAACTTCAGAAGTCATGGACCATTCTGGCGACACTTCCATGGGCTGCTGAGAAAAAAGTGCAGTGTTTGTGTAGAACATTCTGCAAATGATGTACATGCTTTATGATGTCATTTAACTCCACAAGTTTTCTAGCTTTTGTTTGGATGACACATATATTGGATAATGGTGGATTACCGTCACCCACTATCATTTTCTTGAGTCCATTTGTGATTTTAGATTAAATAGTATTTTTTTTATAAAGTAAGATGCTCTATGACTGGTGAATAAACATGCAGAGCTGCTGTGACATGATCTTTGTGGATTCTTCCTGTATGGAATATGAAATGTCTTTCCTGTTCTCTTTGGACTAGGTTTAGTTTAACATGTATTTTGTCAGATATTAAAATAGCTATACCTGTCTTAGTTCCATTTGCTTAGAATACTTTTTGCCACCCTTGAACCTTAAGGCAGTGCCTTTTGTTGATAATGAGGTGTGTTTCTTTGAGGCAGCAAAAAGATAGATCCCATTTTCTAGTGGAACTGCTTGTTAGTCTGTGTCTTTTTGTTGGGGAATTGATATTATTAATATTTACAATTATTATTGAACAATGTTTATTAATTCCTATTATTTTATTGTGGTAGTACTGTTTTTCTTAAGTATCTTGGCTAACTGTTCAAAACAGCCTAGATGTTCATGAGACGGGTGATAAAAATGTGGTACAGTTACACCATGGAATATTATTAAGCTGTTAAGAAAAATAAAACTTGGAAATAAATAGGCAATGCCAGAAACAACCATCCTGAGTGAGGCAACAAAGACACAGAAGGAAGGTCACTGCATGCTTCCTCTCATATCTGCGGATATGTGTTTGATTAGAAGCACTCACAGAGATGAGGGCACTAGTAGGGTTCTGGGAGCATCTTTCCAGGGAGGGAGCATAGAATGCAGTGATGTAGAGGGAAAGAGAAAAGGGAGAAAGGTTAAGGAGGAAGTGGGAGAGCAGGGTAGAGAAGAGACGTGGAGGAAGTAGAACTCACACTATGGGCCTTTTGAAAAGGCCACGCGAAAGCAAACTCTGCAGAAGCTTTCTAAAATAAATACACACATCAAAAGGAGTTTAAATGGAGTTGCCCTATAAGGGGAGGACAATACCTCAATACATTTTTTTTAAAAAATAGACTATTTTCTGATAGAGAAAATTCCAAGACAGGATAGCATTAAGGCTGTAGCCTGAGAGTTAGTATCTGTCTCTGCAGCGAAAGAAAACAGACAGATGTGAAAATGTAAAGTTTGGCCAGGAGGAGTTTGAGGGTGTTCAAAGGCACAGACACATGGTGCAAACAGTGCAACCGTAATTGATAAAGAGATCAGTGCCATTAAAGGTAACATTGAGCTCTTCCACAGGTGCCCTGAAGACAGGAGCTCAGGGATGGAAGGCTCCAACTTGTTTTTGTTTTTTTTTTTTTTTTTTTTTTTTTTTTCCGAAACATATAAATTTAATTACCACATGACTCCTGAAATTCAGGTCTGGGGTCCTTTTCTGACAAGACTTTTGATTTACAGAAGCATTTAAACCCTGCAAAAATCACTGGGACATCTTTTCTAGGGCACACAGAAGGACCTCCAACTCTTTTTTTTTTTTTTTTTAGGTATAAATTTTTTTATTTAGAAAAGGTCTTTTTTTCCATGTATCCCCATGACAGTTCTTTTGGAAGGAGAGAGCTTGAGAGAGCTTGAATTGAGAACACTGCTGACTGTGTTTCCTCCTGGAAAACAGCAATTAGGAAAGTCATCATCCAGCCCCAGCCCCCTTCAGGCTCTGAGGAACACAGAGACCTCTGTAGCGGGGAGAACACTACATCTTGAGCTGGCACTGCAGATGCAACGTGCAGTTATTATATACATTTATTATCCACATGGTATTGGTTTGCCATGCATACAAAATGCAAGAATTACAGTGTCCTGGATGCTTGCTAGCATCAAGGCTCAAGAAAGATGCTGAGATCATGCAGTATGTGGCAGGTTCGGATTTCCTGCAGAAAAGCTTTGACCTAAGTAGCCCTGAGAACCTTAGGATGCTGGTGATGCTACCCAGACCAAGTGATAGTCATAGGAGAAAGCTATGGGCATGGATGGAGATGGTCCAAGAGGAAGATTATAGTACTGTAGGAGGCAGAACTGGATGGATGAGATGATGGGATGGCTCAAACCTATTGGAGGCCAAATAATGACAAAATAAGCTCCAGGAGATGGACATTAAACTATAAGATTTGGTGTTTTCCCTACTGTGTTATGGGTTTGCTGTGGTCTTATCTTGTTATATCCTCATTAAGTTTTTGAATAGGAATGTTTACTCTGTGCTATTGCATATTGGAAGTATATAATAAGATTTTTATTTTACCAGGGATCTCACAGTTAAGAGATCCCTGAGTCCTAATAGAGGCATTGGGCTTTTGAGCAATGTAGTCTCTGGGGACTCTTAAAGGTATTTTCAGTTATGAGATGCCATGAACACTTGAGAATCAGATATGAGATGTTAAAAGTACTATGTTTGGGTGTCAAGTTAACAAGAGACAGTGTTAAAAGAAATATGTTTGCATTGAGAAGCAGTAAACTTAGGATTATTATTTATTGTCAACATGTCTAGATTTGAACCCATATCTGGATATATTTGTGAAGGTGTTTACAGAGGACTAAAGAGGGGGATACAGAATGAATAAAAAGGGTAAAATGAGGAAGCCTAATGAGTACGCCACTCATCTCTCTCTGCTTCCTGACTGTAGATGCAATGTGGCTAGCTAGCTCATTCCCTGCTACCATGTCCCTTTCATGCAATGATGGACTGTATTCCTTCAAACCATGGGCTAAAATAAATCCTTCCATTCTTCCTTAACTTAGTCACAACAATGAAAAGAGTACCACACGTCCCAAATGTCTTTGTTTGTCTGGGCTCATAACACGTGCCATACTCAAATTCTATTCTATGCTAGTCTACTTAGGGAGTGTGCTATTTTATGGACAGTAATAACTACACTTAACTTTATTTTATTTGGTACTAGTGAGAAAAGAGAAAAATGTAATAGTTTTACTTTGACTCTGATAAAACCAGGAGAAACCACTTTGGTCAATTAGATACAGAAGGGTGAAAACCAATAATTCAGGTGAAGACTCTTACTTCAAGTGAAGTAGTCCATTTAGTATTTCTATTATAAGATCATTTTATTTTATTCATTAATGAACATTTAGATAGTAAAATAAGATAATCTATAACTTCAACAAACAGATAACAATAAGTAATAAGTTGGGATATCAATATATCATCCATAACTATTATAAATCAAGCAATATGCATATGATTTTTGTAAATTATATATGCATTAGTTTGTAATAGCTGGCTTCAGGGTATTACTAAAAAGACATTGAATTCTCATAAATGAATTAGGAATTTACTACCTTATCTCACTCTCCTACTGACAACAGTTCCAGGCAGAGTACAATACAAATGTCATTTGCTTTCTCCCACATGGCTTTTCTGGTCCCAGAGGACTATCCTTGTCTTTCAGGGTTGGAAATACAGTGCTTTCCCTCACAAGTAACATTATGAAGAGTAAAAGTAAAGGGTAGAATCAACTAACCTGAGCTCATAGGGGCTCAGAAAGACTGGACTGACAACCAGGGAGCCTGCCTGGGACTGATCTAATCTCTCTGCCTAGATGTGAAGTTGTGTAGCTTAGTATTCTGTTAGAACTACTAACAGGCTGAGCATGGGCTATCTCTGACTCTTATAATAGCTTTTGAGACCCTATTTCTCATTCTGGACTGCCTTGCCCAGCCTTATTAGAAGGAGAGGTGCTTAGTCTTACTAAAAGACCTGCTCTTTTCTGACAAGAAATGGAGAAGTGGATGATGAGTGGGCAAGGCAGAGGACAGGTAGGAGGTGAACGTCTGGGAGAAGAGGAGGAAGAAGAAACTGTGTTAGGTTTTTAATAAAAAAGAGTAACCCAAAAATCCAAAATGAAATGTAAGCACAGATTTACTGGATAATTCATTTCATCCCAAACAATCAATCATAATGCTAAGCACTCACACCAGATTTCTATCAAACTCTGTAGAATGTGGTACTTTGGAGACTAGTTTCTTTCTCGGTCATATGTTCCCGCTCCTGGTCAAACAGCTTTCAGCATCACAAGAATGACATCTGTACTTCCAGATGTTCATGTTTTATCAGGTCCTGCTTAGCCATTTGATCAGGATGCATGTACACAAATCATATTATAAGTCTTCCCACACTTCATGTACTATATCAAATACGAGAAACTCCAAATTTATGCCGAGCCATATTAAGTCTAAGAAATGTAACTTGAGATTTAACACACTATTTATAAAGATCTGCTATTACTCTAATCCCTCGATTAATACAAGCCAGCACCACTGTACAGATTTATTATGGACCGTATGCTCTTTAATTATCATTGCATCCCAGAGATCCCAGTCTGCACATCTGCAGGCGATGTGCGCTGCCATCCCCTATCCCTGCCTCCAGAGGATCTGATAACTGTTTTTCAGCTGGACAAGTTGATGAAGAGTCTGCTCCAGCAGTGCCTCAAAAGAGTGATTAAAATAAAATAAAAGGGGAGGGAAATAAAGAGTGTGTACAGGAAAGGAACTGATTGGAGCACATGAGATCCTCATCAATGGTACAGCTCATCTCTGTGTTCATTATTAGCTGAGTAGTCTTTAAATGTAGATTGCTAATGCTTGGTAGCAAACTTCAGTCATTAAGAGTGGAATTAATGAGTGCTGGCTTTCTCTCTTGAAGCATGAGCATTACAGAGTGTGAAAATGCTGATACTCTTCTCAGATCAACACATGCTTCCTGGCTTTAAATCTTCTAGACCAAACAATTGAGGGAGACATAAATTTATGGGGGCTTAGATTATATTTGTAAAGATTTAAGCTATAATTTCAAATTAGGTTCTACCATGTTATTTCTCTACATCACAAATGAACAATTCTTAGAAACTGTTTTCCCCTTTATTAGACTTTAGGGTTCAGAGCATCAAACATCTCTTTTCTCCAGTTAAACCAAGAGGTATAGTATCAAGACATATGCTTTTCTGAAACAAAAAATGTGTGAGTAAAGAATGGCGATTTTAACAGAAGGAAAGCTTACAGGCCAGGAGGCAGATAAAAGAAAAAGAATCACTTAACTTTGCAGCTCTTTTATTTGTGTTAGGAAGGGTTTGAGCTAAGATGCCTTTAGAAGACTCTGCTTCTGTAGCCAGCGTTGGTGGATAATATGGCTTATAGAAGCCATATAAATTTAAATAAAACTCTAAGTGTTTAATGTGGGAGATCTTTCTGTAAATTGGCCAGGGATCCTCTAAAGGCTCCCTAAACAATATAAGTTATTGTCATTGCTCTTGGTTGTAATCATCAGAACTAAATGCTAAGACTCTATTGCTGAAGACACCACACACCTTTGATGCAAGGCCTAGAAAAATCATCTGGAATTGAGCTGAAAGCTTTCTCCCTGTTGACTTGTGTTCATAATGCTGGAAGGCACTGTGCAGACCATGGGAGGGTAAAGGTCACCAATGATCTAACCCAGATGTGCATTCTGCATGCTATAATACTGATCTATAAAGCAAGATTTGCCTATGAGTACAATAGTGGCATAAACTGGTTTGGAGATAACCAACCACTTTCTGATTGGATTTGAGATCTGTTAAATGGGAGGCAATAAACATTTAGTATTGTAGACTGGGTCAAGGCCTATGACCTTGGAGGTTACATGCTCTATAAGGGGTATTTGCTGCTGCTATTTTTATTAAAAATGCATGTTGTTAAACTGCCTTAAGAATATTTATGTTTATGCCCATAGACAAATTTTGCTCTCAGCCTGTATTAGATAAACTTTTTTATTCCATGAGCAACAGTTAATGCAAAAACTTATAACTGGTCAAGGGGATGAGAATAAGTAACTGTTGAATACTCAGCATTAAGTGGGACATCTCTACCACCCCTTCCAGGACCCAGGGGACATTTCAGTAGAACAGGTCATAAAAATGGGAAGATGGAAAATAATTTTATAAAATATCACCTTCTGAATACGATGAAATTGTTTCTTGAAGTAAAATATCTAGCCATAAAGAAACCAGGAAAGTAAATGCTTTTTGAGTATTTTTTAACAAAATAGAAATAAAGATTATTTTTAAAATTCATTGGAGCACCAAATACTTCATCATAAGAAACAGTTTGGGAATCAGTCTCTTGCTTTGAATTTTTTCTTACTACTTCCAAGATTACCTTCTTAAAATCATTCAAAAGCAAACCCTAAAAGAATAATGCTACTGAAACATGTAAAGGCAAGACAAGTCTTGAAAAGCTAGAGGCTGATTAAGGACAAACCTATACGACTTGCTACAAAAATTTAGTACTAACCACAGTATAAATGTTCCTTACACAGCGAGGCTTCAGCTCAAGGGTCACAGTAAGATGAACAGAATGAAAAGCCAGAAAACAAGTCCACATTGTCATAGTCACCTGGTAATAAAGGTGTCATTGCAGTTAGACCCAGTGGTACAGGACCATAATCCCAGATGTTATAGGACCTGTTGCTTATAAACAAAGCAGCAAAGTGTCCATTTGACAGTCCAGGAAGAAAGAAAAGTGAGAGGTTCCTGACTAGCCCTAGCTGGGCGGAGCTGAAAAGAAGTACATAGACCAAAGCCTAACTTTATTCTATATTCTTCTAGAAAAGGAATTGTGCGTGTGTCATAATGTGGTGTCTTGCCTATGACATGATACACAACAGTAAGTCATTAAGACCTTAAGCCTTTATTTCTGAGGAGCAGGTAAGTTCATGTCAGTAGCACTAGCAGGAGACTATAATCACATAGTAAAATTTTGTGTTCATATGCCTGGATAACAAAAATTCTCAGGTACTAGGAATTATCTAATAAGACTTCTGGCTCAGAAACATGATGCTGATGAACTCCAGAAGTGAAAGTGTCTATAAACTTATACTTACAAACTTGTGACAGATGGGAGTAGTAAAGATTTGTATATGGTGATGGCTAATCACAGTTATCCATTTGACCACATCCGGAGTCGACTACAACCCTAGAAGCTGGGCACACACACCCAGGAGAGGTTTTCTTCACTAGATCATCTGAGGCAAAAGGACCTACCTAAATCTTGGCTACACCTTCTGGTGTCAGGTCACATAGAGAACATGGAAGAAGGAAGCCTTTGTTCTTTGCCCACTTGCCCTATTGTTAGCAAGTTTACTTACTCTACCACTGAGGCATTCATTCCTTCACTGGTGTTGGAAGCCACTTCTTCTAGATTCCAGCATCGACTAGCTGATACATCCAGACCTGTGGACAGAACAACCACTAACTCTTCTCCTTTTGGTCAGAAGCAGCAATAGTTGGATTACGCAGACCTCAGCTTGTAAGCTCCTCTCATAAATCACCTTTGGATAAATATAGTTTTATTCAATAAGTTCTGTTTTTTCAGAGAACCCTGACTAATATGCACATAATTTTTTACCAAGATGCATAAAATGAATAAACATTCTTTCTGACACTGCCCACATTTTTTTGTGTTTCCTAGTGTCTGTTTTTCAAACTTATACATTTCCTCCCATAATATTTATTTTACTTTATAATACAATGGGTAGAGAATTGTAACTAAACACTAAAATATGCTATTCAAACCTTTCAAAAGAAACCTATTTTTGAATAAGATCATCTTCCATCAATGACGTATATCAAGTAGTAAAACTACCTATATCATGTTAGCTGGTTGACTTGGCCAAAGCTATGTGTCATTTAAACAAAGACACTATACAAAAAAGATGTCTTCTGCCTTTAGGTCTAGTCATAATAGTCTTTTGCTAACACCCTTGCTTTTATTATTTGGTTATTACTGTTTCATTTAGAAGCTCACAAAGAACACAAAGAATATAAATTCAAAGAACACAAGGCTTGAAATAAACTCTCAAAATCACCTTATCCAGTTCTTACTATATGCATGGAATATATATATATATATATATATATGTCATATATATAAAACAACTATAACCATCAGTACATAACACTCCCACAAGAAATAATTTCAAGTGTACACAGCTCCCAACTGAGAACTCTCTAGTAATGAACATGACCCAACAGTGCAGAAAATATCTCAACATCTCTGTTTGATTCCAACTCTCCTGGCCAGATCTGATAAACACCAACTTTAGGAAATAAAGATTATCTATTTAAAAAAATGTTTCAATACAAACAAGAGAAGATACACCATGCTCATTTATTTTTTTCAAGCAAGGCTTAAACTTACTGGTTTGTTCTCAATACCTGGAAACATCTACTGACAATTTCAAGGCAAATATGAAATTAAAATTAAAATGTCCTCACCATGTTGACTTCTTAGAATATCTACTAGGTATTATCAGAGAACCATTCCATGTTAGCAACAATATAAATATTGTTTCCTGAAAGCCAATGACCAGGCTCTAGAATGAAGCTCTCACTCCCCTTACTGTGCATATGTTCCTACATGAGACCTAACTTCTCCATGCCTTAGCTTTCCTAGTCTGTTTAGAAAAGAGAGTAATAGCATCACAATATTGCAGGCATGCAAACTTATGTAAAAGACTATCAAGAGCAATGTCTGAGCATTCCTGTCGTCCACTATCATTGTGTTGATGACAAGGTGACAGATGGTGATGTGATGGTGATGGCACTAATTCCTCGCTGTGCAGGTAATAGGAAGACAGGAAAGTGCGAATTTATTCACCCTTAGTTATTAATAAAATAATTTCATTCCCAAGTTTACATTGAAATTACTTTAAAATAATTCTTGACCAAAATTCATCCTACTATCCCCTTGTTTGTGAATTCTGAACTCTTCGGGTACCATGCCTTATATATTAACATTAATCATAGTACCTGGCAGTTTGTCTTACACATACAAGCTATAGGGTATGCACTTGTTGAATTAATAAATGAAAGATTAAAATAAAGCAAGCTAAAGAAGAGTTACTGCTGCTCTCCCCCCTCACCCCTCCTGCCCAATTTATTGGAAGTCACCCAGATCACTGATGAAACATTTGGCTCAAGCCTTCAAAACAGTACACAAATAGATAAATGGTCTCTTTTTTCTTATAGCTTTTAATATCCTGTTCTTTATAAATGACTTTCAGACTCATTTTATATTATGGTTATCTTCTGAAAATGTATTATATCCTAATAGCCAGGCTGCTGTCCCTACCTCTAGGCATAGCTTTGTGGTTTGCTGCTGATTTTTTACTTTGAGACATTAATTTAAGTATTCTGCTTGTCAGTGGATGAGTGAATGAATTATTCATTTTATTATGAAACATAAATTTTAAAGAATAGCATTATAACTTCTTTTTATATGCCAAAATAGTAGATCACTCCAGAAGCCATTATGGCATCCTTTGTCTCAGAGTGGGTACACTTTAGGAGGCCATGCCAGACTAATAGGATTTCAGATAACTACAGCTGTGAAACATTAAAAGAAACAGTCAGATCAGTTCGCATCTAGTTTTCTGGTGACAAAAAATATCAGCTATAACCTAAATTTGGTAATGTTACAATTCTTCAGTATTAAGCAACATTACCCAGAACAATTTGCGCTTAAGGCAAAAAAAATTCTCTCTCTCTCTCTCTCTCTCTCTCTCTCTCTCTCTCTCTCTCTCTCTCTCTCTCTCTCTCTGTGTGTGTGTGTGTGTGTGTGTGTGTATCCTGAGAAATTTTGGTCATATTCATAGGTCAAGTGTTCATTTCTATTATCAAAATATTACCCTCATGAATACATGACAGAGAGGAATTAATCATTATTGTCAAAATATGAAGTTAATATCAATATTTACTACAATTTATTCTAACTAAAGAGCCTACTTTACTACACACATCTATATAAACATGTATATGAAACTGAAACAAATTCAATAACTGCTGATGAAAACACAGCATCTTAAGTTTCTGGAATTTCTACCCCTGCTAGTACTAATGTTTTAAATATACTATATAATAGTACATGCAACATGCCATAGGCTAATTATCCTGCTTCCCATATACTGTAGCTTCTATAAAACATGACAGCAATTGTTTTAGTATGGGTTTTAGTCAGGGTTCCTACTGCTGTGATGAAACACCATGACCAAAAGTAACTTGGAGAGGGAAGGGTTTATTTGGTTTATGATTCCAAATCACTGTTCACTATCAAAGGGAGTCAAAGCAAGACCCTGGAAGCAGGAGCTGATGCAGACGGATGGCATGGAGGGGTGCTGCTTACTGACTTGCTTCCCAGGATTTTCTCTTACAGAACTTAGGGCTACCAGCCCAGGGAAGGCAGCACTCACATTGAGTTGGGCCTCCCATGTCAATGCCTAATTAAGAAAGTGATTGTTTACAGGCTTGCCTACAGTCCAGTCTTCCAGAGATAATTTCTCAATGAATTTTCTTCTTTTCAGATGGCTCTAGCTTATGCCAAGATAATGTAAAATTAAGCCAGCGCAACTGAGTGCTTGTTAGCTTAACCTTTTCTTTGTTCTTCGTCCCAAGATTACACATTAATATCAACATCACAATATAAAACTCTCCCAGTTTTTTAAAGTACCACCATCTTTAAAAATAACTTAATATTTAGCTATCTTTATTTTACTTAATTATTTTAATTTATTGATACTTAAGATCTCCTAATCTAAATATAATTAAGGCAATTTACAAGAAGCTGACAGCCAGTATCAAACTTAATGGAGAAAAACTCAAAGAAATCCCACTAAAGTCAGGAACTAGACAAGGATGTCCTCTCTCCCCTTATCTATTCAATATAGTTCTCAAAGTTTTAGCTAAAGCAATAAGGGAACGAAAAGAGATTAAGGGCATACAAATTGGAAAAGAAGAAGTGAAGCTATCTCTATTTGCAGATGAT
>PVIH01022095.1:0-28051 GCA_004025045.1 Sigmodon hispidus | reverse complement strand
ACAAAGAATCAATGAATCAAAGAGTTGGTTCTTTGAGAAAGTCAACAAGATAGATTAACCCTTATTCAAACTAACCAAAAAGCAGAGAGAGAGTATCCAAATCAACAAAATCAGATATGAGAAGAAGGACATAACAACAGACCCCCAGGAAATCTAGAGAATTATCAAGTCATATTTTGAAAATCTATATTTCACAAAAATGAAAAACATAGAATAAATGGATAGCCATTTAGACAGGTACAATTTAACAAAGTTAAAGGAAGATTAAATTAATTACCTAAACAGACCTATAAATAACCCCAAAGGAAATTGAAGCTGTCACTAAAAACTTCCAAGTAAAAAAAGCCCAGGTCCAGATTGTTTCACTGCAGAGTTCTACCAGACATTCAAGGAAGAGCTATTACTAATACTCCTCAAAATGTTTCACAAAGTAGAAACTGAAGCAATATTACCAAATCATTTTTGTGAGACAACAATTACCCTAATACCAAAGCCACTCAAAGATGCAACTGAGAAAGAGAATTACAGACCAATTTCCCTCATGAATATTGATGCTAAAATTCTCAACAAAATTTTGGCAAACCATATACAACAATATATACAAAAATGTCATCCACCTTGATCAAGTAGGCTTCCTCCCCAAATGCAGGGATAGTTCAACATATGAAAAATGATAAATGTCATTCATCATATTAAAAACTGAAAGAAAAAAACCCACATGATCATATCCTTAGATACTGAAAAAGCCTTTGACAAAATCCAACAGTCCTTTATGATAAAAGTCCTGGAGAGATCAGGAATACAGGGAAAATATCTAAATATAATAAAGGCAATTTACAAAAAGCTGACAGCCAATATCAAACTAAATGAATAAACACTCAAAGCAATCCCACTAAAGTCAGGAACTAGACAAGGATGTTCTCTCTCCCCTTATCTATTCAATATAGTTCTCGAAGTTTTAGCTAAAGCAATAAGAGAATGAAAGGAGATTCAGGGGATATGAATTGGAAAAGAAGAAGTGAAACTATCTCTATTTGCAGATGACATGATTATATACATAAGTGACCCACAAAATTCTACCAGGTAACTTCTACAGCTGACAAACACCTTCAACAATGTAGCAGGGTACAATATTAACCTAAAGAAATCAGTAGCCCTCCTATGCCCTAAAGATAAAAGGGCTGAAAAAGAAATAAGGGAAACATAACCCTCTATAATAGCTGCAAATAACATTAAATACCTTGGAGTAACTCTAACCAAATAAGGAACAGATCTATTTGACAAAAATTTTAAATCACTAAAGAAAGAAATTGAAGAGAATATCAGAAAATGGAAAGCTCTCCCATGTTCCTGAATAGGGGAGATCAACATAGTAAAAATGGCAATTCTACAAAAAGCAATCTAAGGATTCAATGTTCTTCCAATCAAAATATCAACACAATTTTTTATAGACCTTGAAAGAATAATACTCAATTTCATTTGAAATCATCTGAAAGCCAGGATTGCCAAAACAATTTTGCTCAACAAAAGTACCTCTGTAGGCATCACCATCCCCAATTTCAAGTTGTACTGTAGAGCTACAGTAATAAAAAGCAGCCTGGTACTGGCATAAAAACAGACTTGTGGTTTAATGGAAATGAATTGAAGATCCCGCCATTAACCCACAAACCTATGAACACCTGGTCCTTGACAAAGAGGCCCAAAATACTCAATGGAAAAAGATAGTATCTTTAACAAATGGTGTTGGCACAGCTGGATGGTAGTGTGTAAAAAATGCAAATAGATCCAAGCCTATCACCCTGCACAAAACTGAAATCCCAGTGCATCAAAGATCTCAACATAAACCCAGCCACACTAAACTTGATAGAAAAAAAAGTAGGAAATACCCTCCAATGAATTGACACAGGTGACCACTTCCTAAGTATAACACCCGTGGCACAGACAAAAAGAACAAAAATCAATAAGTGGGACCTCTTGAAACTGAGAAGCTTCTGTAAAGCCAAGGACACAGTCAATAGGACTAAACAACAGCTTACAGAATGGGAAAAGTTTTTCATCAACCCTACAAGTGATAAAGGACTGATCTCTAAGGTATATAAAGAGCTCAAGAATCTAGAGCCCAAAACCTTGAATAACCCAATCTAATATGGGGTTCAGAACTGAAAAGGGATTCCTTAGTAGAATTAAAAATGGCTGAAAGGCACTTGCAAAAGTAATCAACATCCTTAGTCATCAGAGAAATACAAACCGAAACATCTTTGAGATAGCAACTTATACCTGTTAGATTAGCTAATATAAAAGACACAGATGGCAGCCTATGCTGGAGAGGTTGCAGAGCAAGGGCAACACTCCTCCTTTGTTGGTGTGTGTGTAAGTTGTTAAGCCACTTTGGAATGCAGTATGACGGTTTCTCAGAAAACTGTGAATCAATCTCCCCAAGGATCCAGCAATACCACTTCTGGGTGTATACCCTAAAGATGCACAGTAGCACTCTTACGGCACTAGCCCAACTGTGTTCATAGCAGCATTATTCATAATAGTAAGAACCTGGAAACAACCTAGATGCCCCTCAACTGAAGAATGGATTAACAAACTGTGGTACATGTACACAATGGTGTACTACTCAGCACTAAGAAAAAAATGATGTTCTAAAATTTGCAAGCATATGGATGGATTTGGAGAATATACTCCTGAGTGAGATATCTCAGACCCAGAAAGATAAGTGGGGAACTGTACTCATTAGTCGACTTTAAACAAAAAACAAAGCATTCCCAAGCTGCAAACCACAACCACTGAACAGCTTGGGATGTGAAACACCTTGGACTGACACCTAAGAGCTTATTTCCTCTAGAGGAACACCTGATCAGTCTTGATGTTTGGGTGAGGAAAGCAGATCTGCCTGGAGTTGATGCTGTACTAAGTAAGTCACTTTGTGACTTTGGGACCTCCTGCCCTTTGTGGGGTAGAGATAAGGAGATGGGGAGAAGAGAGAGTGACTGGGAGTGATGAGATGGGGCAATTTGAATAAGGAGGTACATGAATTAAAAAAATGATAGTTTACTTTTAATAAAAAAGAAGAAAATTAAAAAGAAAGTTAAAAAAAAAATGAAAGTGTATACCACCATGCAGAGCCAATACTAAAAATGGAGGTAACCCAATGTATTAGGCCTAATAGAATTGAATCACTTTTTCTCAGGAAAGAATCCATACTCAGTCTTATAGTTAGATCTACATAATTTTTAGCCTTTGTTGTACCTTTTCTGTGAGCTATAATACTACCACATGAAAAGTAGAGAAAAAGTAAGATTTGTTATTATTATTTCTTGTTTTGTTTTGTTTTTATTTGCCTTTTCATGGCTTTTGGCCAAATTATAGTAGAATAAGTTTTTATTACTGATTTTTGGTCTTCTATTTTATTTTTTAGAATATTTTGAGTAATATCATTACTTTTATGCTTTTTAAAGTAAGTGATCAAAATTAAAATTGAATACAGAATTTTGAAAACACACAAATATATAAATAGTTGAGTTAGACATGATAGGATATGCACATAATCCTAACACTTGGAAAGCTAATGCAGGTGGATATAGAGTTATAAGTCAGCCTTAACAACATAGTAAACCTTTGTAGCAAATACCAAATAAATTTATAAATGGTAAATATGCAAGGTAATTAATTAAATAGTTAACATAGTAGGGAAACAAATTTAATAGGCAATAAACTTGAGGATTCAGTTCAGTTATGGGATTGACTAATCCAGTAATCATTTGAGGGATTTGTATGATATTCTGAAAGGTCAAATAATAAACACAGAAGAAAAATGATTCCTGGTTCCCTGGAGTCTAAAGGGAGAAGAATGGTGGAGCAGTACAATACAGGGGATTCTTAAGAGAGAGTACAATTATTCTGTATGTTTCTGTGATAGAAGATACATGATATGGTAGATTTTTCATATCTTACAATATTTTGTAACACAAAAGTTAGATGTCAATGTAAGCTATTTGCTTATGGTATTGATATATAATAATATTTTTCACCAATTTTAATGGATAAATCATACTAATGGGAGATATTGATATTAGAGAAAACTGAAAGGATACAGCAAACTGTACTTTCTGCTCAATTCTTCTGTAAACCTAAAACATAGACTCTACTAATTAAAAATAAGAAAAATACAAAAGTGTGGTAGAATGTTTTCTGTATGATGTAATTAAAAACTGTTTGACCCATGCACGGCACGGTAGAAATGGGTGGAGAATCAGAGGCAGCCAGGTAGAAGGAGGGTGGAGTTAAGTCAGTCGCCATCTGTCCCCGAAGAAGCAGCATGTAGGAGAAACAGGTGAGCCATGGGCTGTGGCCACGTGGTGAAAAGATTAATGGAAATGAGTTGAATTAAGATGAAGGAGCTAGATAGTAATGTGCTTAAGACATCGGCCAACAGTATAAAGTTAATATAAGTGTGTGATTCATTTTCTTTGGGGGACAAAAGCCGCGGGCATGCAGACCAGGTTGCAAACCGCCACCATGCGTGCCAGGTTACAAACTCAGAACACAAACCTCCCGGACTGAAAACGGGCTGGGAAAAACTTACTACAACACAAAAGCAGTATAGTTATTTACTTTAGAAGTCTGAAGCACAGAGCTCTAGAATTCTGTTCAATTACAAAGACAAATAAACTAATTGACCATGAAATTCTATCTAAAACTATGTATTGATATTAGTATTAATACAGGATAACTTAGACATATATCTAGATATTTAGGTATATTGGCAGCATTTGAAGGAAATGAAAGAATAAACAGAGGCTCATTCTATAAGAAAACAATTATTATAAGATATAGTACTAAAGTCATGTTACATTAGTCTAGGATTGAAGAATTAAAAATGAAGCTAGTCAGTAATACAGATCAGAGTGCTCAGGATATTTCTTACAGGTGTAGATAAATTTGAGCCATAACAATGATAGATTAGCAAAGGGGTAAGGAAAGAACGCAGTAGTCACAAAAAAATGGTGCTCAGAGTAGTACTGATAAACTCCACAGAAATAAACTCAGATAAAAATAAGGATAAACAATTTAAAAGCTAAAATGTGAAAGAAACAACTTATTACATTATAATCTCAAAAATAAAAACAATAACTAAAAAAACACTTAAAAGTAAAAACAGAAAGCTATATTTATTAAATAGGACATTTTGATTATTGATTTGAACTGTCAGTTTGATTAGATTAAGAAGCACCTAGTGATTGTTTAGAGACCACTAGTGAGTGAGTACATCCTCTGCTTATCTCTATGAGATTGTGATACCTCGCTCAGGAGGATATTCTCCAAATCCATCCATTTGCCTGTGAATTTTAGGATATCGTTTTTTCTTACTGCTGAGTAGTATTCCATTGTGTAGATGTACCACAGTTTGTTAATCCATTCTTCAGTTGAGGGACATCTAGGTTGTTTCCAGGTTCTTGCTATTACAAATAAAGCTGCTATGAACATAGTTGAGCTAATACCTTTGGAGTGTGAATGTGCCTCTTTAGGGTATACACCCAGAAGTGGTATTGCTGGGTCCTTGGGGAGATTGATTCTCAATTTTCTGAGAAACCTCCATATTGCATTCCAAAGTGGTTGAACAAACTTACACTCCCACCAACAATGGAGGAGTGTTCCCCTTGCTCCGCATCCTCTCCAGCATAGGCTGTCATCTGTGCCTTTTATCTTAGCCAATCTGACAGGTGTTAGGTGGTATCTCAAAGTTGTTTTGATTTGCATTTCTCTGATGGCTAAAGATGAACAGCACTTTTTCAGGTGCCTTTCAGCCATTCGTAATTCCTCTGCTGAGAATTTCCATTTTAGATCTGAACCTCATTTTTTGATTGGGTTCTTCAAGGTTTTGGGCTCTAGATTCTTGAGCTCTTTATATATCTTAGAGATCAGTCCTCTATCAATTATAGGGTTGGTGAAAATCTTTTCCCATTTTGTAGGCTGGCATTTTGTCCTATTGACAGTGTCCTTGGCTTTGCAGAAGCTTCCTAGCTTCAGGAGATCCCACTTATTGATTGTTGGTCTTAGTGCCTGTGCCACTGGTGTTATATTTAGGAAGTGATTGCCTGTGCCAATTTGAAGAAGTGTATTTCCCACTTTCTTTTCTATCAAGTTCAAAGTGGCTGGGTTTAAGTTGAGGTCTTTGATCCACTTGAATTTGAGTTTTGTCCGGGGTGAGAGGCTCGGATCTATTTGCATTTTTCTACACACTTCCATCCAGCTATGCCAACACCATTTGTTAAATATACTATCTTTTTTCCATTGAATGTTTTGGGCCTCTTTTAGAAGATCAGGTGTTCATAGGTTTTTGGGTTAATGTCTGGATCCTCAATTCTATTCCATTGGTCCACAAGTCTGTATTTATGCCAGTACCAGGCAAGCCAAACATACCCAAGCAGCAAACCACAACCACTGAACAGCTTGGGATCAGAAACACCCTGGAATGACCCTTCGGACCCCACTCCAACTATAGGAATACCAGACTCATTCTTGAGGGAGGGGGGACAAAACTGGATTTGGCCAGGAGTGGAGACTGATCCAAGCATTATTGGGTCAGTAGGACCATAGGACTGTCTGCTCCCTGCCCAGGGAAGGGATGGGGAGTTGCAGAGAAGAGAAATGTCAAGATGTGGTGGGAGGGGGAAGGGACCTTGAATGAGAATATACAGGGATGGGAAAAAAATTTCAGAGGGAAAGCTGAACACATAGTAAATATATGTGTAGTAATCCTATTTGCATTACCACCCTTGATAAACCATGCTTATGATTCTTATCATGTTCATAGTTATTGTTAACTTTTCCTCATTTTAAATTCATGTTACTGTTTTTTTTGTCAAATACAAAATAAAGAAGGAAAAAAAAAGAAGCACCTAGTGAATTACCCAGAAACATCTCCAAGCTTGTCTGTTAACCACATTCTACAGATTGGAGCATCAAGTCAAATAAAGATGGCAAAGGAGTAAGGCTATCTGAAAACCAGGATCACATCTCTCTACTTCCTGATCACAATGATACAGCCTATGCTGCTCCTGTGCCTTTTCCATCATGATGGACTGTTCTCTGAACTATGAGCAAACGTCAACTTTTCTGACACTAAGTTGTTTTAATTAAGTATTTGGTTATAGTGAAAAGAAAAATAAATAATACAAATATTGTAACTGAAAAAAAACAGTACAAAGATTTAAAATGTTAATAAATTTGACTTTCATTAATTAAATAATAAAGACAGTATATGAGGGTTGTACCTACTCTTATGCCATGTTTAGTTGTTTGGTAGATAGTCCTGGGAGGCCTGCTCTTGTTTTTTTTAGGGAGAAACAGATAAAGAGTGGATCTGGATTAGAAGAAGTGGGGAGAGAAACTGGGAGGAATGGAGGGAAGGGAAACTGGTTTGGTTGTAATGTGTGAGAGAAAAAAAGAAAAGTAACAAATGAATACACTGGTAAACAAAGAGAGAGACAGAGAGACAATATGAAGTTTAAAGATTAAAAACAACAGATTGGCCAAAAATATATGTGGATATATGTTACATATTAAATAAAACTTGAATATTGGGGAGAGAGCACATAGTCAAATCCTAGGCAGATAGCTCAGGAATTTCTTGATACTTGAGTGAAAAAATAAACAGCTGAAATTCAATTGCACATACCTTTGATCTCACCACAGGGAAAGCCAGGATTGGTGACCTACACCCTTAATCCCATAACTCCAGAGACAGAACTTCCTCTGTTTCTGTGAGTTCTAGGCTAGCTACAAAAGAGAGTAATAACTACATTTAGTTCTAACCTGGATGGGATACAGTTGAAGAGAAGGGTATATAAAGCCTCTTAGGAACCCAGCAGAGGCAGAAGTGACTGGCAGAAGTAACCAGAAGTGAGGCTGAACAAGTTGCAAGACAGCTGCGTAAGAACTGACTGTTGAGCTTCCTCTCTCTCATATTTCAGCCTTCACCCAATATTTGGCTCAGAGTCCCATTTAATACAAACTGAATTCATGCAAATACATTTGGTGTCCAACATTGCAGCATGAATTCCCAAAAAGAGCCACATACCAGCCAGAACAACACCTGGCCAAAGGAGTAATTACTGGCTGGTTAGGGTGTTAAGTTAGCCTTCATCTTTAGGTAGACCCGGCCACAGGCTTTTTACTTCACTTTTATCTGGGTTTTTTTCATACAGTGGCCTATTACTCCTGGTAGGTTGAGGGTTCTTTCTCTTTCTGGACCCCTCCTTGGGCTGCTATCACATTCGGTAGCTGTGCCAATTCACAACCATTTGAATCATAACTGAGAACTAGATTTGTGAGTACAGCAGAGTTTTTTTTTAAAAGGGGGGGATTTGTTTAAGGCAATGGAGGGTGCTTGGTTTTTCTGTGATCTTTCTCTAGATTATTTGATTTTGGAACCAGTAAAGAAAAAGGTAAATAAAGTATATGGGGTTATTCTCATAATGCTTATTATGAATGTTTTTTTGCTTGACTTCTGTTTTATCATTTAAGAAGTCAATTAATATAAATACCAAAAAAGAAGTCTTTAAAAAGTCTATTAAGAGGGAATTCAAAGATATTCAAACACAAACAGAGAAGTATAGAGAACAGACCTCAGCAAGTTCATCTAAGGCTTCAGAAAAACAGCCTAAGGTTATCAGAGAGCCAATGCTAATATACCCAGTAACCATTAACAAATAGAAAGAGGATAAAGATATTAGAGAAGTTAATTGGGCTCCAGTACATATGCTAGAACTAAAAAGTGTGAAAGATGTGATTGTGACATATGGGATGCATTCACTATTTGTAAAACAAAAGATCAATAGTTGATCTTCTTGCAACCAGATCACCCCTATGCACTAGTTAGATTTGATTACTGCTGTTATAGAACCAGGGCCAATTTCACAGTGGAAAACATGGTGGAAAGAGGAAGCTAAAATAATGGAACAAAGAAGCAGAGCCAGGGGTTTAAAAGTCTCCCAAGACCAAGTTCTTGGGAATGTTGAATATTTTGATATTGAAAAGCAATCCTTATGTGATGAATACACTCTTGATTTATGCCACATGGCAGCACTAAGTGCTTGGATCAGACAGAAGTAGAAAAAACATGAATCATTCACAAAAATAATTCAAAGTCCAAAAGGAACTTTTACATACATTCTGCAGAGATTATCTGCAGCAGTAAATAGCATAGTACAAGATTCAGAAGCAAGATGAATAATAATAGAACCCTTGGCTTTTGAGAATGCTAATACACAATGTGAAAAAATAATAAGACCATTAAAAGTAAAGTCAGAACCCTTAGAGGATTGGATTAATGAAACAATTAATGCAGACTTTTGATGAAGGTGATGATAATTGGATAGGGGAGATAGTTTCTAGAGGTATAAAAAAAGGCAGAATGTTAAATGCTATAATTTTGGAAGGCAAGGTCATATACAAAGAAATTGTAATTCCCAGAAACAGTGGCTTTTTAAGGAATAATCCCAAATTACCACCCCTTCCTCCTGGAGTATGCAGGAGGTGTAGAAATGGTAGACATTGGGATAATGAATGTTGGTCAACAAAGGACAGACAAGGCAACATTTTGCATTCAAGAAGTACCATGAGGGAGCTTTTGAGAGCCTCTAAAGACCTCAAAACCCCTATATATAATCCAGCTCAGGCTTTTCCTATCATCTCAGAAGAAACCCCTTTCCAGAGTGATCAAAAAACCTTATGCCTATTACAAAATTCTGTAGCTCTGGACAATAGAAAATCTATAGAAATGAGAAAAAAATAAGGAGAAACTAAATCAAAACTGATAAAGATTAGAAAGGAAACTTACCCAAAGTTAGGTTTTGCTTTTGTTTCCACAGGAGAAGAAAAGTTATGAGTACCATCAAAATTAATAGAGACTCAATTTGAACCAGAGAAACTTTATGAAAATAAGAATTGATGGCTCATCTACCCATACTACAATTCTTTAAATTGTAAGAAAAAACAAAGGGTTGGGGCAGGTAAATTTTTTTGTCTTTACAGAAAACCATAAATATCCCTCTTCAAGAAGTTAAAAGAACTTGGGCATGTAGACATCTACAACAGAAGGAAGGCTATCCAAAAAAATTCAGAAGCAAAAGAATATTACATCTATTGGCACCAATACACTCTACTTGTGATTCATGACAATGCATAATTGCAAACTGGAAATATTCAAAAGGAATATGAGTCCCTACAGCAATGATATCACATGACTATAACACACCTAAAAGGTTGACAAACAACAACCAAAGATCAGGTTTGGACTACAAACTGCTCAGGACAATTTTGAGGTGACAAGCTGTGATGAACTAGCTTCACAGACTACTCTAGCCAAGACCTGAGATAAGTCATGTACTTCCTTGTTATGCAGAGACTGGATAGCAAATGATACAGCTACATATTTCAGGACTTGACAATCAATAACACTTTTCTTTTCAGGATCCCATAAAGATACTATCATCCCCCAGACTGCAGGAAGTAAATTTAAGAACATGATGCTCACCCATTGACTCTGGTTCTGCTTCCAGGACCAGGTGCTGTCTGCAGAGTGAGTCCCAGCGCACACTGTAACAGGCGCAGATAAAGTCTGCCTGTCACCATACCCACAGCTGCTGCTGAGGGAATTTGCATGGCTACCCATCTCCACCACCAGCTGAGTGAACAGATAATGACAGGGGTCCCTGAGGGACAGACTCAGACCCTGCCCAGAGGTGAGGAGGGGTCACCAGGCCCAAGTGCCTATATCCCAGCCAGGGAGGGAGAGATGAGCTCCCACTGGTTTGTGTTCCACTGGTTGATGTCTGCAGAGTCCCAGCGCACTCTGTAGCAGGGACAGATAAAGTCTGCCTCTCACCATACCCACAGCTGCTGCTGAGGGAACTTGCATGGCTACCCACCTCGTCTTATAACTGAGCAAACAGATAACTTCTGGGGTCTCTGAAGGACAGACTCAGACCATGCCCAGAGAGGTGACAGGAGGCACACATCCTGAGTGCCACAACTGTTCAGGATCTATCTAATCGTGAACCACTGAAGCCATGGGCAAACGTCAGTGTAAAAAATTACATAATACAAAGAACAACATGGTAGCCCCAGAAGAGAGGGGCGAACTTACAAATACAAGATGTGAACTGAGCAATGAAGAGGAAACAGAAGGAAGCAATACCAAAAATTCCTTTTTGATGATCATTGAAACTCTCAAAGAAGATATGAAAAATAGCCTTAAAGAAATAGAAGAAAATACAAACAAAAAATTGGAAGAGATGAACAAATCTATGAAAGAAACATACCAGGAACTAAAAACTGAAATAGAAGCAATAAAAAAAGGCACAAAATGAGGCAAAGATAGAAATAGAAAATCTGAAGAAAAAAGCTGGAAACACAGATACAAGCATAACAAACAGAGTTCAAGAGATGGAAGATAGAATCTCTGAAGTGGAAGACTAAGTAGCTGAAATAGATGTATCAGGCAAAAAAAAACAGTAAAACTAAAAAAGCCATAACTAAAAATGTTCAGGAAATATGGGATACCATGAAAAGACCTAATTTGGAGATTAATAGGAATAGAAGAAGGAGAAGAATACCAGCTCAAAGGCACAGATGATGTTTTCAATAAAATCATAGAAGAAAACTTCCCCAACCTGAAGAAGGAAATGCCTATAAAGATACAAGAAGCTTACAGAACACCAAATAGATATGACCCCCCAAAAAAGTCAGCGCACCACATTATAATCAAGCCACAAAACATACTGAACAAAGAAAAATTTTAAGAGCTGCAGAAGACAAGGGCAAACTCACATATAAAGGCAGACCCATCAGAATAACGCCTGACTATTCAATGGAAACGATGAAAGCTAGAAGGGATTGGTCAGAAGTTATACAGATGCTAAAATAGCATGGCTGCCAAACTAGAATACTATACCCTGCAAAATTATCAATCACCATAGATGGAGTAAACAAGGTATTTCAGGACAAAGTCAGACTGAAAGAATATCTATCTACCAATTCAGCACTACAGAGAGTATTAGAGGGAAAACTCCAACCTAAGGACCCCAGATACACACACAAAACCACAAGCAATCAATAATTCCACAGAAAAATACCCCAGAGAAAGGAAATACAAACAAGTTACCACCAAAAATGACAGGAAATATGAATCGATATTAATTTCCCTTAATATCAATGGTCTCAACTCTCCTATAAAATGTAACATACTAACAAGATGGATTCAACAACAGAAGCCATCCTTCTGTTGCCTACAAGAAACACACCTCAACCACAAAGACAGACACAGGCTTAGAATAAAGGGTTGAGAAAAGATTTTCCAGTCAAACGGTCCTAAGAAACAAGCAGGGGTTGCAATTCTAGTATCTAACAAAGTAGACTTTAAGCTAAAAGCAATTAAAAGGGACCAAGATGGTCACTACTTTTCATCACAGAAAAAATTGGTCAAGAGGAGATTTCAATCTTAAATATTTGTGACCCTAATATACGGGCACCTACATATGTAAAAGGAAAACTGCTAAAGCTCGAATCCCACATCAGTTCTTACACCCTAATAGTGGGAGACTTCAATACCCCACTTTCAACCCTGGATACATCAACTGGACAGAGTCTCAACAGAGAAATAATGAGTCTAAAAGACGTTATGAAGCAAATGGATTTAATAGGTATCTACAGAAGCCTCCACCCAAATGCAAAGGAATATACATATTTCTCAGCTCCTCATGGAACTTTCTCAAATATTGACCACATAATTGGTCATAAAGCAAATATCAGCAGATATAAAAAAATGGAAATAATCCTTTGTAACATATCGGACCACCAGGGCCTAAAGTTAGAGTTCAACAATATCAAAACCCCAAAAAAACCTACCAACTCATGGAAACTAAACATAACTCAGCTGAACCATCTCTGGCTTAAAGAAGAAATTAAGAAAGAAATCAAAGTCTTCCTAGAATTTAATGAAAATGAATCCACAACATATCCAAATTTGTGGTACATAATGAAAGCAGTCTTAAGAGGAAAATTCAGAGCGCTAGATGCCTATATGAAAAACCTTGAGAAATCCCACACTAGAGACCTAACAGCTCAGCTGAAAGCCTTAGAACAAGTAGAAATGAACTCACCTAGAAGGAGAAGAAGGCAGGAAATAATCAAACTTAGAGCTGAAATCATTACAATTGAAACAAAAAGAACAATACAAAAGAATCAATGAATCTAAGAGTTGGTTCTTTGAGAAAGATAACAAGATAGATAAGCCCTTAGCCAAGCTAATCAAAAAACAAAGAGTGAGTCTTCAAATCAACAAAATCATAAATGAAAAGGGGGACATAACAACAGAATTCCAGGAAATACAGAGAATTATCAGATCATATTTTGAAAATCTGTATTCCACAAAAATGGAAAACCTAGAAGAAACAGACAGATTTCTGGACAGGTACCATCTACCAAAATTAAATGAAGATCAGATTAATTACCTAAACAGGCCTATAACCCTTAAGGAAATTGAAGCTGTCATTAAAAACCTCCCCCAAAATAAAAGCCCTGGCCCAGATAGTTTTAGTGCCTAATTCTACCAGACATTCAAAGAAGAATTACTACCGTTACTCCTCCAACTAATTCACACAGTAGAAACTGAAGGAATGTTGCCAAATTCCTTTTATGAGGTCACAATCACCCTAATACCCAAGCCACTCAAAGACACAACAAAGAAGGAGAATTACAGACCAATATCCCTCAGGAATATTGATGGGAAAATTCTCAACAAAATTTTGGCCAACCGTATACAACAATGTATAAAAGATATCATCCACCATGACCAAGTAGGCTTCATCCCAGAAATGCAGGGTTGGTTTAACATACAAAAAGCTGTAAATATTTTCCATCATATAAACAAACTAAAGGAACAAAACCACATGATCATGTCCTTAGATGTGGAAAAAGCCTTTGAAAAAATCCAACACTCCTTTATGATTAAAGCCATGGAGAGATCAGGAATACAGGGAGAATACCTAAATATAATAAAGGCAATTTACAAGAAGCTGACAGCCAGTATCAAACTTAATGGAGAAAAACTCAAAGCAATCCCATTAAAATCAGGAACTAGACAAGGATGTTCTCTCTCCCCTTATCTATTCAATATAGTTCTCGAAGTTTTAGCCAATGCAATAAGGGAATGAAAAGAGATTAAGTGGATACAAATTGGAAAAGGAGAAGTGAAGCTATCTTTATTTGCAGATGATATGATTGATTGTACACATAAGTGACCCACAAATTTCTTCCAAGGAGAAGCTACAGCTGAAAACACCTTCAGCAATGTAGCAGGATACAAGATTAACTCAAAGAAATTAGTAGCCCTTCTATACACTAAAAATAGAAGAGGTGAAAAACAAATAAAGGAAACATTACCCTACATCATAGCTGCAAATAGTATTAAATACCTTGGAGTAACTCTAACCAATGAAGTAACAGATCTATTTGACAAAAATTTTAAATCATTGAAGAAAGAAATTGAAGAGGATATCAGAAAATGGAAAGCTCTCCCATGTTCCTGTATAGGTAGGATCAACATAGTAAAAATGGCAATTCCACCAAAGGCAATCTACAGATTCAATGCACTGCCCATCAAAATCCCAACACAATATTTTTTGGACCTTGAAAGCACAATACTCAATTTCATTTGGAATAACAGGATAGCCAGGATTGCCAAAACAATTTTACTCAGCAAAAGAACTTCAGGAGGTATCACCATCCCTGACTTCAAGCTATACTATAGAGCTATAGTAATAAAAACAGCCTGGGGGCTGGAGAGATGGCTCAGAGGTTAAGAGCACTGACTGTTCTTCCAGAGGACCTGAGTTCAATTCCCAGCAAAACCACATGGTGGCTCACAACCATCTATGATGAGGTCAGGTGCCCTCTTCTGTAAAACTGTATGCATAATAAATAAATAAATCTTTAAAAAAATAAATAAATAAGAAAAAATAAAAACAGCCTGGTACTGGCATAAAAACAGACTTGTGGACCAATGGAATAGAATTGAGGATCCAGATATTAACCCAAAAACCTATGAACACCTGATCTTTGACAAAGAGGCCCAAACCATTCAATGAAAAAAAGATAGTATATTTAACAAATGGTATTGGCATAGCTGGATAGAAATGTGAAGAAAAATGCAAATAGATCCGAGCCTGTCACCCTGCACAAAACTCAAATCCACGTGTATCGAAGACCTCAACTTAAACCCAGCCACTTTGAACTTGATAGAAAAGAAAATGGGAAATACACTGCTACAAATTGGCACAGGCCACCACTTCCTAAATATAACACCAGTGGCACAGACACTAAGACCAAAAATCAATAAGTGGGATCTCCTGAAGCTAGGAAGCTTCTGCAAAGCCAAGAACACTGTCAATAGGACAAAACAACAGCCTACAAAATGGGAAAAAATTTTCACCAACCCTACAAGTGATATAGGACTGATCTCTAAGATATATAAAGAGCTCAAGAATCTAGAGCCCAAAATGTTGAATAACCCAATCAATAAATGGGGTACAGATCTAAAAAGGGAATTCTCAGCAGAACTACGAATGGCTGAAAGGCACCTGAAAAAGTGCTCTTTATCTTTAGCCATCAGAGAAATGCAAATCAAAACAACTTTGAGATACCACCCAACACCTGTTAGATTAGCTAAGATAAAAGTCACAGATGGCAGCCTATGTTGGAGAGGATGCAGAGCAAGGGGAACATTCCTCCATTGTGGGTGGGTGTGTTAGCTTGTTCAGCCACTTTGGAATGCAATATGGCAGTTTCTCAGAAAATTGAGAATCAATCTCCCCAAGGACCCAGCAATATCACTTCTGGGTGTATACCCTAAAGAGGCACATTCACACTCCAAAGGTTTTAGCTCAACTATGTTCATAGCAGCATTATTTGTAATAGCAAGAACCTGAAAATAACCTAGATGTCCCTCAACTGACAATGGATTAACAAACTGTGGTACATCTACATAATGGAATACTACTCAGCAGTAAGAAAAAATGATATCCTAAAATTCGTAGGCAAATGGATGGATTTGGGGAATATCCCCTGAGTGAGGTATCACAAACTCAGGAAGATAAGCAAGGGATGTACTCACTCATTAGTGGTCTCTAAACAAACAAACAAACAAAAAAGACAAGCATGCCCAAGCTGGAAACCACAACCACTGAACAGCTTGGGATCAGAAACACCCTGGACTGACACTTCGGATTCCACTCCAACTATAGGAACACTTGACTCACTCTTGAGGGAGGGGCAACAAAACTGGATTTGCCAGGAGTGGAGACTGAACTAGGCATTATTGTGTCAGTGGGACCATAGGACTGTCTGCTCCCTGCCCAGGGAGGGGATGGGAATTTGTGAAGAAGAAAAAATGACCTGATGTGGCGGGAGGGTGAAGGGACCTTGAATAAGAATATACAGGGATGTAAAAAAAATTAAAAATAAAAAAGAACATGATGCTCACATTCCCAAGTGGTGGAGTGGGTGGTTTTTTATCTTTCAGTGGGTTATGGATATTTGTCATTCCTTAGGGTAATTGGTTAAAAATTGTTATTGGTTATGGTTAGAATAAAGCTGAAACAGAGAGATTATACTTAAGGTTATTGTTTCATAAAAGAAAGAAAAAAGGGATACAGATAAGATAGAATATAAGGGTAGACTATTGACTCTACTTAAAAAATTACTAGCTTTAATTGTTTTACATTGGATTTGATTTTTTTGTATATTGTATACAAATTGTATATGTTGATATAAGCTGGAGATTAATTTCATCACTATACATATATCCCTGTTTGTTCAAGGTATTATACTTACACAGTTCATCTAACAATGTAATACAAATTGCTAGTCTAGAAAAGTTATTATTACCAACTAATTAGGATATAAAGAAATGCAAGCTAGTAGTTAGACATTACAATCAAGCTTACAGTCATACTAGATATGTTTTCAAGATCACATATATCTTAGATGAACAGGTCTTCTTCCTGTACTTCAGAGATCCATAGAATATGGCATTTAAGATATTTTGAAACCATAGGTTCTTATTATTTTTTTGACAATGGGACATCTGCTCCTTGTAGAACCAATCCAGTTCAGAGAAGATTATGGACATCAAGGAAATTCCTCCATATGAGCTGATCTTCTTTGTGACAAAAGTTAGCCACTGCACAAGCAAGTACTTTTACCTTGACTGTTGCCAATATGATATTCAAAGTGGACAAGCAGGGGAAACGCACAAAAGAATTGCTGAACTTTGCCAAGACAGGATAGAAAGGACTTTGGGAATATTCTGCTGCTCAGAGGAGTCTGCCAGATATACTAGGCTTGTAGGCTGAAGATGGATGCTTCAACAACACAGAAGAACTTTGGGTGACTGTCCAGGCAGCCAGCTTACATTTTAGAAAGTTGCTATTTACTTAATATTATTTTCTGCTTCGGTCTCTGAGGAATTTGAAGATGAGATACTTAATAGTTATAGTTTTCCAGTGACCATTTTAAAAAAGAAACTCACTTAAAAGTTAAAGTGTATAAGTATCAGAGACATCAAAAAATAGTTTTTAGTTAGTAATGCAAGTTACATAAAAATTGGATTAGATACAACCCTTTGGAATCACCAAAATAGGATAAATAGTGGAATATTTTCTTTGAATTTGTCAATTTTATTGTTTTTATGTTATTGTATATAATTATTATACCTGTTGTATATTTTTATGCTAGTTATAAGTTTCTTTTTATTTTGACCCAAAAGGGGATATGTGGTGATATATTACATATTTAATAAAACCTGAAATATTGGAGAGACAGCACACAGTCAAATCCTAAGCAAACAGGTCAGAAATTTCTTGATGCTTGAATACAAGGTAAAACAGCTGAGATTCAATAGCATACACCTTTAATCCCAGTACAGGGAAAGCTGGGAGTGGTGACGTACACCCTTAATCCCATAACTCTAGACACAGAACTTCCTCTGTTTCTGTGAGTTCAAGGCTAGCTAAAAAGTAGAGTAATACATACCTTTAATCCTAACCTGGATGGGATATAGTTGAGGAGAAAGGAATACAAGGCCTCTTAGGAACCCAGCAGAGGCAGAAGAGACTGGCCAAAGAGACTGACAGAAGCAACATGCAGAAGTGACCAGGAGTGAGGCAGAGGAAGTTGCAAGACAGCTGGGTAAGAATTGGCTGGTGCTTTCCCTCTGTGGTATTTCAGCCTTACCCCAATATTTGGCTCAGAGTCTCTATTTATACAATCCAAGTTTGTGCAACTACAGATAATTTTTAATTTAAAAAGTTTCCTCCCCCTTATCTACCACTGCTCCCTCTTCCTTCCCTGACAAAAGATATTTTTAACGTAACTAACTGGCAAAGATTAATATTCATAACTTTTTGAAATTTCTAATCAAAAATTAAAGACAAACAGCCTAGTTTAAATGATCTTGAGACAAAGTTCATAGGTGAATTGTGTGCTTGTATGTATAAGGCAGCAATTTCTTTTGCCAGCACATCATACATACAAAAGTACTATTAGGCAACTGAAATAGGCAGAAACCACAGAGAGAACTGAAACCTGAAAGGCTATTAAATACATGAAACAGTTGTTAACTGAAGAAATCAGGTAAATAAAAACTAAAGAAGCCATAAAAATAAAGCTATATACCATGTAACTTCATTAGTGAGAATTTAAAATAGAATTATTCAAAGAGACAGAAAATTGATTAGTGCTTGCTGAGGTCTAGGGAGGTTAGGAGATAAGGGGATGTCAGTCAAATGTTTATAAATTAGCTATGATTCATCTCTGTAGATTTCCCTTTCATGATCTCGAACTCCTTTGCTTATATAATCCCTCTTCCCTCTCTTTCACTGGTCTCCCCAAGCTGGGCCTGTTGCTTGGCTGTGGATCTCTGCATCTGCTTCCATCAGTTATTGGATGAAGGCTCTATGATGACAGGATATTCACTAATCTGAATAATGTGGTAGGCCAGCTCAGGCACACTCTCCACTATTGCTAGTAGATTAAGCTGGAGTCATCCTTGAGGATTTCTGGGAATTTCCCCGGCAGCAGCTTTCTCACTAACTCCATGATGTTTCCCTCTATCAAGATATGTCTTTCATTGGTCTCCCACTCCTTCTCTGTTTCAGCTTGTCCATCCCATTCCCTCATGATCTCATCCCCCATCCCCTTCCCTCTATTGTACCCCTTGCCTCAAGTTTACTCAGGAGATCTCATCTGTTTCCCCTTCTCATGGGTCTTTCTTAGAGTCCTTCTTCTTAGCTAGCTTCTCTGGAGATGTGGGTTGTAGTTTCGTTGTCCTTTGATTTATATCTAGTATCCATTTATCAGTGAGTATATGCCATATTTGTCTTTATGAATCTGAGTTACTTCACTCAGGATGGTAATTTATAGTTCTGATCATTTGCCTGCACATTTCATGATCTCATTGTTTTTACTGCTGAGTAATACTCCATTGTGTATATGTACCACAGAGCTAGTGGAAACTCATGAACTTTAGACCAACAGCTGTAGGCCCTACATGGGTCCAGATTAGTTCCTCTGCATATGAAAGACAGTTGTGTAGCTCAGTCTGTTTAAGGGGCTTTTGACAGTGAGATCAGGATCTATCCCTGGTGAATGAGCAGGCTCTTTTGGAACCCCTTTTCCCATGGTGGGATGCCTTGCACAGCCTTGATGTAGTGGTAAGGGACTTGGATCTGCCTCAACTGAATAGATCGGGCTTTGCTAACTTCCTTACCTTTTTGGAGAAAGAGATAGGGGGTGTGCTGGAGGAAGCAGGAGTAGGGATGTGAGTAGGATCTCTGGTTGGTATAAAAATGAATAGAAAATTTTTAAATCAAAAATAAACTAAAAATTAGCTATGTGAATAAGAGGCTGGAAAGATGCTAGCACTTACATAAGGCAGCTCACAGCCACCTGTAACTCTAACTTCCAGGCTCTGAGGGCACTCACAGATATGTGGTACACAAAGAGAGACACGCATAATTAAAAAACAAAATATGAAACTGGGATTTGGCTTAGAAGTTAAAAGCAGTTGTTGCTTTTGAAGCTCCCACATGATGGCTCACAACTATCCATAACTCTAGTCCCAGGGGCTCCAACACTTCTTTCTGAACTCTGAAGAAACCAGGCACCCACATGGTACATATACATATAAGTAGGCAAAGCACTCACTGACATAAAAGCAATCAAGTAAATCTAAAAATAAAAATAAATCTCAAAAATTAGACCCTCTGATTGTGGATGACAGTCAAATGAGGTGGCAGGTTTTGGGTCCTCTTGCAGTATAAGCAGAGTTCTTTTCTAGCTCATGAGCTGACATCTTGGAGCCCATTCTCTAGAGACGAACACCTTAATCAGCCTTGATATTGGGGGGTGGGGCTTGGTCCTACCTCAACTGGATATGCCATACTTCATTGCCTCACCAGGAGGACTTTACTGTGTCTGAGGACTGGATGGGGGGATGGGGTGAGGGGAAGCTGGGGCATGGCTGGGAACAGGGGAACAAAAAAAGGGGGAACAATGGTGAGTATGATAAAAAACTTTATATATATATACATATATACATATGTATAATTTGCTATGCAGTGGTTGTACAGATCTGTGACTCTATATGAATATATGGATTAATATTATGGTATGTGAATCAGATCTTTTAAATACTGTTAAACATTTATTTCAGGGAATTGATATCTTGTTTGATTGCTTGGAGGTCAAAGACTATCATTTTTATAATTTCAGTTCTCTTAACCATACAGAGACTGTTTTATAGCCCAGAATATAGTCATTGTTAGTGAATATTTTTGGTAATGATGTGTGTACTATTATGAATGAGACTCAGAGCCAAATATCAGGGGAAGCCTGAAATATCAGAGAGAGGAAGCACCACAGTCAATTCTCACTCAGTTGTCTTGCAAATTCCTCAGCCTCGCTCCTGGCTGCTTTTGCCAGTGGCTTCTGCCAGTAGCTTCTCCCAGTTACTTATGTCTGCCTGGTTTTTATGAGCCCTTATGTACCTTAGCCCCTCCCGATTAGGATTAAAGACATGTAGCCTTGAACTCACAGAAACAGAAGAAGTTCTGTCTCTGGAGTTATGAGACAAAGGGTGTTGGTCACCACTCCGAGCTTTCCTTGTGCTGGTATTAAAGGTGTGTGTGACTGACTCATCTGTTTATCCTTGTATTCAAGTTTTAAGAATTTTGTGAGCTATTTGCCTAGGATTTAACTGTGTGTTCCTCTCCAATATTCAGGATTTATTAAATATGTAATATATATCACATATGTGTATTTTGTGCTTGTGTGGGCAGAGTGTCATGTGAAAGTCAATTAGATCAATTTGGTTGATAATGAAATTGAACTCTTCTATATTCTTAATGATTTGCTTTCTATTTGTCTATTGATAAGTAAGAAAGTATGTTAGAATCTCCAAATATAATTATGGACTTGATCATTTCTCCTCCTGGTCTTTCAGCTTTTACTTTACGTATAAAATTTTTCTGTTGAATACAATATGATTTTGATGAATTGGCCTGTTTATGATTATGAAAAATTTCTCTTTATCCCTGGTTACACTCCCTGCACCAAAGTCAGCCTTTCTCAATATTGCTTAGTCACTCCACCTTTCTTTTATTTCTTTTTTAAGTATTTTCATTTATTATTTGGTGATTTTACAACATGTACCCCATTAAACACACTTATCAGTCCATTCAGTTTTATCAATATTTATTTACTTTTATTAATTAGTAGTTTTTTTTAAATTATGAGCAAAGTCATATTTTTTATCCATGTATACCCTTCTTCAAACTTCCTTTTCCCTCCCATACCTCCCAATGACTCTTTCTTCTCCCCATCTCCTTATCTCTTCCTCAGCAAGGGAAACAACTCCAAAGTTCCCAAGATGGTTTAGATCAGCATCCACTCCAGGCAGATGCACTTTCCTCAACTAAACATCAAGACTAGATCAAGTATTCCTCTGAAGGAAGTGGGCTAAATGGTCCAAGGTGTTTCAGATCCCAAGCTATTCAGTGGTTGTGTTTTACATCTTGGGAATGTTTTTATTTTTGTTTAAAGTCCACTAATGAATGAGTAAATCCCCTGCTTATCTTTCTGTTTATGTGATACCTCGCACAGGAAGATAGTCTCCAAATCCAACCATTTGCCTACAAATTTTGGAATATCATTATTTTCTTACCACTGACTAGTACTCAATAGTGTAGATGTACCCCAGTATGTTAATCCATTCCTAGTTGATGGACATCTAGATTGTTTTCAGGTTCTTGATATTATGAATAATGCTGCTGTGAACATAGTTGAGCTATTGCATCTGGAGTGCCAATGTGCAATTTTAGGCTATACGTCCAGAAGTGGTATTGTGGGATCTTTGGAAAGATAGATTCCCAGTTTTCTGAGAAACCACCATACTGCATTCTAGAGTGGCTGAACAAGTTTACATTCCCACCAACAATGGAGGAGTGTTCCCCTTGCTCTGCAACCTCTTCAGCATAGGCTGTCATCTGTGTCTTTAATCTTAGCCAATCTGACAGGTGTAAGGTGGTATCTCAAAGTTGTTTTGATTTGTATTTCTCTGATGGCTAAAGATGTTGAACACTTTTTCAAGTGCCTTTCAGCCATTTGTAATTCTTCTACTAAGAATTCCCTTTTTAGTTCTGACCCCATTTTTTGATTGAGTTATTCAAAGTTTTGGGCTCTAGTGTGATGGAAATGTTCTCTGTATGCTGTAAATAAAGGAGCTGTTTTGGCCTCTGTGGGGCATCGTAGAAGTGGGTGGGGTATTAGAGGACAGAAAGGTAGAAGGAGGGTGGAATTAATCAGTCTCCAAATGGCCCCCAATGAAGAGACATGTAAGGAATCCAGGTGAGCCAGGGGCTGGGACATGTGGCAGATAAAATACTAGAAATGGGTTGAATTAAGATGAAAGAGCTAGTTAGTAATGTGCTTGAGACATAGGCCAGATAGTATGAAATTAATATAAGTGTCTGATTCATTTCTTTGAGGGATAAAAGCTGCCTTGGACAAGGTTCAAACCTCTGGCCCAAACGGGCTGGGAAACCTTCTATAACACTCTAGTTTATTGAGTTCACTACATATTTTAGAGATCAGTCCTTTATCACTTGTAGGGTTGGTGAAAATCTTTTCCCATTCTGTAGGCTGTCATTTTGTCTTATGAATTGTATCCTTGGTTTTACACAAGCTTCCCAGTTTCAGGAGGTCCTACTGATTGTTGTCCTTAGTGTGTATGCTACTGGTGTTATATTTAGAAAATGGTCACCTGAAGATGCACAAGTCTGTTTTTGTGCCAGTACTAGGCTGTTTTTATTACTGTAATTCTATAGTATAATTTGAAGTTGGGAATAGTGATGCCTACTGAGGTTCTGTTGCTGAGCAAAATTATTTTGTCAATCCTGGGCTTCGTGTTATTCCAAATGAAAATGAGTATTTTTCTTTCAATGTCTATAAAAATTTGTGTTGGGATTTTGATGGGAAATGTGTTGAATCTTTAGATTGCTTTTGGTAAAATTGCCATTCTTACTTTGTTGACCCTACCTATACAGGAACATGGGAGTTCTTTCCATTTTCTAATAACCTCTTCAATTTCTTTCCTCAGTGATTTAAAGTTTTTGTCAAATAGATCTGTTACTTCTTTGGTTATAGTTACTCCAAGGTATTTAATGCTATTTGCAGCTAATATAAAGCATGATGTTTCCCTTATTTCTTTTTTAGCCCTTTTATCTTTGGTGTATAGGAGGTCTACTGATTTGTTTAAGTTAATCTTGTATTCTGCTATGTTGCTGAACATGTTTATCAGATGTAGAAGTACCCTGGTAGAATTTTATGGATCACTTATGTGTACAATCATATCATCTGCTAGTAGAGATAGTTTCACTTGTTTTCCAATTTGTACCTGCTTAATCTCTTTTAATTCTCTTATTGCTTTAGCTAAAACTTCAAGAACTGTATTGAATAGACAAGGGGAAAGAGGACATCCTTGTCTACTTCCTGATTTTAGTGGGATTGCTTTGAGTGATTCTCCATTAAGTTTAATGTTGGCTGCTGGCTTCTTGTAAATTGCCTTTCTTATATTTAGTTATTTTCCCTGAATTCCTGATCTCTCTAGGCCTTTAATCATAAAGGAATGTTGAATTTTGTCAAAGGATTTTCAAGCATCTAAGGATATGATCATGTGGGTTTTTTTCCTTCAATTGTTTTATATGATGGATGACATTTATGCTTTTTCTTATGTTGAACCATCCCTGTATTTTGGGGATGAAGCCTACTTGATCATGGTGAATGACATTTTTTATATATTGTTGTATAAGGTTTGCCAAAATTTTGTTGAGAATTTTAGCATCAGTATTCATGAGGATATTTGGTCTGTAATTCTCCTTCTCTGTTGTATCTTTGAGCAGCTTTGGTATTAGGGTAATTATGGCATCATAAAAAGAGTTTGGCAATATTCCTTCAATGTCTACTTTGTGAAACAGTTTGAGGAGTATTGATAATAGCTCTTCTTTAAACATCTGGTAGAATTCTGCACTGAAAACTTCTGGACCTGGGCTTTTTTTACTTGGGAGGCTTTTAATAACAGCTTCATTTTCCATTAGGGTTATAGGTCTGTTTCAGTATTTAAACTGATCTTGATTTAATTTTGGTAAATGTTGCCTGTCCTAGAAGCTGTCAATTTCTTCTACTTTTTCCATTTTTGTGGAACATAGATTTTCAAAGTGTGATCTGATAATTCTCTGGATTTCCTGGGGGTCTGTTGTTATGTCCCCCTTTTCATTTGTGATTTTGTCAATTTGGCTATTCTCTCTCTCTCTGTGCTTTTTGGTCAGTTTGGATAAGGGCTTATCTATCTTGTTGACTTTCTCAAAGAACCAACTCTTTGATTCATTGATTCTTTGTATTGTTCTTTTTTTTCAATTTTATTTATTTCAGCTCTAAGTTTGATTACTTCCTTCCATCTATTCGTTCTCGGTGAGTTTGCTTCTAATTATTCTCAGGCTTTCAGCTGTGCTGTTAGGTCTCTTGTGTAAAATTTCTCTAGGTTTTTCATATAGGCATCTAGTGCTATGAATTTTTCTCTCAAGACTGATTTCATTGTGTCCCCCAAGTTTGGGTATGTTGTGGATTCATTTTTGAATTAAGAAGTTTTTGATTTCTTTCTTAATTTCTTTCTGACCCAGAGGTGGTTCAATTGAGTGATGTTTAGTTTCCATGAGTTGGTAGGCTTTCTGCGATTTTTGATGTTGTTGAACTCTAACTTTATGCCCTAGTGGTCTGATATAATACAAGGTATTATTTCCACTTTTTGTATCTATTGATTTTTAGGGAAAGTTCTATATGGTGCTGAGAAATATGTATATTCCTTTGTGTTTGGGTGGAAGCTTCTATAAATACCTATGAAATCCATTTGCATAATAATCTGTGTTAGACATCTTATTTCTCTATTGAGTCTTTTTCTGGTTGACCTATCCAAGGGTGAAAGTGGGGTATTGAAATCTCCCAGTATTAGGGTGTGAGAATAGATGTGGGGTTTGAGGTTTATTACTGTTTCTTTTGCATAGGTAGATGTCCTTATATTAGCAACATAAATATTCAGGATTGAAAGCTCATCTTGATCAATTTTTCCTGAGATGAATAGGTAATTCCCATACTAGTCTCTTTTAGTCGATTTCTGTTTGAATTATTCTCTGTTAGATATTAGGATGGTAACCTCATCTTGCTTTTTAGGGCCATTTGATTGAAAATTTTTTTCTGAACCCTTTACTCTTAACCTGTGTCTGTCTTTAAGGTTGAGACGTGTTTCTTGTATGCAGCAGAAGGATCGCTTCTGTTTTTGTATCCATCGTGTTAGTGTGTGGCTTTTTATAGGTGAATTGAGTTCATTGATATTAAAAGCTATTAGTGACCAGTGATTAATGTTTCCTGCTATTTTTGGTGGTAGCTTGTATGTATTTCCTTTCTCTGGAGTTCTCTTCTATGGGATTATTGATGGTGATTTCATGGGTGTATCTGGGAGCTTTAGGTTAGAGTTTTCCCTCTAATGTTTTCTGAATGGCTGGATCTGTAGATAGGTATTGTTTCAGTCTGACTTTGTCATGGAATATCATGTTTACTCCATCTATGATGATTGATAATTTTGCTGGGTATAGTATCTAGGTTGGCAGCCATGCTCTTTTAGTGTCTGTATAACTTCTGACCAAGATCTTCTTGCTTTTGTTGTTTCCATTGAATAGTCAGGTGTTATTCTGATGGGTCTGTCTTTATAGGTAAGTTGGCCCTTTTGTTTTTCAGGTCTTAAATTTTTTTCTTTTTTCTGTATATTTTGTGGCTTGATTATTATATGGGAAGCAGTATTTTTGAGGGGGTTAAATCTATTTGGTGTTATGAAGCTTCTTGTATCTTTAAAGTCATTTCCTTTTTTAGGTTCAGAAAGTTTTCTATGATTTTATTGAACACATTATGTGTGCCACTGTGCTTGTATTCTTCTCCATCTTCTATTCCTATTATTCTCAGTGTAGGACTTTTCACGGTGTCCCAAATCATGAACATTTTTTGGCTTTTTTGGTTTTAATATTTTCTTTGACTGATGCATGTATTTCTGCTCTTGAGTCTTCAACTCCAGAGATTCTCTCTTTCATCTCTAGGATTCTGTTGTTTATGCTTGTATCTGTAGTTGCAGCTCTTTCCTTCAGATTATCTATTTCTACCTTTGCCTCATTTTGTGCTTCTTTAATTGCTTCTATTTCAATCTTTAGTTCCTGAAATATTTCTTTCATCTTTTTTTTGGTTTTGCTTTTCTTGGTTTTCTTTCAAAAATTTGTCAATCTCTTCCAGTTTTTTGTTAGTATTTTCTTTTATTTCTTTTTCTTTCAGCATTCAATCTTGACATTTAGTTTTTATTCATTTTTTGATTTTTTTCTTTATTTATTTTGTATTTATAAAGAAAAACAGTAAAATGAATTTAAAATGCTGAAAAATTAACAATAACTATAAAGAAGATAAAAATCATAAGCATGACTTATCAAGGGTGAAATGCAAATAAAATTGCTACACATATATTTCCTTTGTGTTCAGGTTTCCCTCTGAATTTTTTTTCCGTCCCTATATATCCTTATTCAAGGTCCCTTTCACCTCCCACTACATCAGGTCATTTTTTTTTCTCCACAACTCCCCATCCCCTCCCTGGGCAGGGAGCAGACAGTCCTATGGTTCCACTGACCCAATAATGCTTGGATCAGTCTCCACTCCTGGTCAAATCCAGTTTTGTCCCCCCCTCTCTCCAGAGTGAGTCAGGTGTTCCTGTAGATGGAGTGGGATCCAATGGGTCAGTCCAGGGTGTCTCTGATCCCAAGCTGTTCAGTGGTTGTGGTATCCTGCTTGGGCATGCTTGGCTTTTTTACTTGTTTGTTTGTTTAGAGACCACTAGTGAGTGAGTACATCCCTTGCTTATCTTCCTGAGACTGTGATACCTTGCTCAGGAGGATATTCTACAAATCCATCCATTTGCCTGCAAATTTTAGGATATCATTTTTTCTTACTGCTGAGTAGTATTCCATTGTGTAGATGTACCACAGTTTATTAATCCTTTCTTCAGTTGAGGGACATCTAGGTTGTTTCCAAGTTCTTGCTATTACAAATAATGCTGCTATGAACATAGTTGAGCTAATACCTTTGGAGTGTGAATGTGCCTCTTTAGGGTATACACCCAGAAGTGGTATTACTGGGTCATTGGGGAGATTGATTCTCAATTTTCTGAGAAACTGCCATATTGCATTCCAAAGTGGCTGAACAAGCTTACACTCCCACCAACAATGGAGGAGTGTTCCCCTTGCTCTGCATCCTCTCCAACATAGGCTGTCATCTGTGCCTTTTATCTTAGCCAATCTAACAGGTGTTAGGTGGTATCTCAAAGTTGTTTTGATTTGCA
>PVIH01022094.1:13222-28254 GCA_004025045.1 Sigmodon hispidus | reverse complement strand
CCTTAACTAAACAGATCGTAAAGAAAATGAAAGCAACAATCACAACAGCTCCCACCCAATAGACAATCTCCATGTGTTAAAGGGTAGCAAAGTTCAATCAAGGATGCCTCTCTAAGTGACTCACCTGCAGTTCTGAATCCACCTTCTCTTCTGTCTCCAAGAAGGGGTCTCCCGTTGGTGCGAAGGTGTTTCGATTCCCGGGTTTCAAGCACCAGTTGTCCCGCGCCCTGTCTTCGCCTGCGAAGAAGAACGCAGTACACAGTTTGGATCCTTCTGCAGCAAGTTTATTCTACAAAAATGGGAAGAAGACCCCGACCCCTTGCCAGGAGCCGGCTTTTATACTGTCAAGCCCTCGCCTCTAATGTCTCCCCTTCTGATTGGTTGCGAACTCTCGCCTGAGATGACGCAGGGTCAGAGGGCTTGGCTCACAGAGTGGAAACTTACCGGGGGACATGCGCAGATGCGTTGTTTATCGCCTCGGCCGCGCCTTGGTGGCACTGTCTTGCCTGCTTGACCGGACTCCCGGCTCCCTACAGAAGGGTCCATCCTCAGGCAGGTAGAAATAAACTGTAGAAAGCTAGCTGGGTATAAGCCAGACAACAAGCCAACCAGGAAGGAATGTCCTCTCTGATCCCTGAAATAAGTCTTTTGTTGTGAAATGAGATCCTTTGAAGGAAGTAAAGCTGTATTGGGCAGCAAGATAAGCCTTCAGATTCCTACCTTGCATTCACTCCATGATAGAATCTAACCTAAGTTACACTGAATCATTTGTTTACTTTGGTCAGAGTATTTGCTTTGTTTTGTATTGTATTGTTTGCAATCAAAGCAACAAAGGTGTAATCTGATTATGTGCAAAGCTAATATGAAAAGAAGAAGAAAACTCCCTCTGGTGCTCTGATACATCACTTTTCAGCATCTGCCATTCCAAAGCAAAGTCCCGAACACGAACATTAAGACCCAAAGCAGCTTTGTTTGAAACTATGGATCCTGTCTCCATAGTTAATGTTTCAGCAGAAACCCAGAAAGTCTTCCAGAACCACGTTCCCCTCTTATCTCAGGAAAAACAAAAACATATTTGAGCAATGAAGATACTAAGATATCAGTGATATTCCCATCAGAGCCACACACAGAATGTACTCAAGGAAACACTGAGGTTTTTTTTTCTGATGCTATTATTTTAAGGGTATAGGTGATTTGTCTGCCAGTATGTCTGTGGACCACATTCACAACTGCTACACAAAGAGGGCAGAAGGCACTGGATCATCTATAACTAGAGTTATGAATCAAAATGTGGGTATGGAAAATGGAGCACAGATCTTCTGGAAGAGCAGCCAGTGCCCTGAACTGCTGAGCCATCTCTCATCATCTCTCCTGTTTGCTTGTTTTACTTTCTACATAGGGTAATTTTTGTATACCAGGTTGACCTATACTCAGACATTTACCTGCCTCTACCTTAAAGTGCAGGGATTAAAGTCATGAGTCACGAGGCCTTGCCTTATTTCTCCTAACTTTTGATAATTTACATTCTTTACTTGAAAAATGAATCGTTCCTTATTCTATGTGGAAATCAAACACTATGTGTTTCT
This sequence comes from Sigmodon hispidus, assembly GCA_004025045.1. Lineage (NCBI taxonomy): Eukaryota > Metazoa > Chordata > Mammalia > Rodentia > Cricetidae > Sigmodon > Sigmodon hispidus. The sequence continues at coordinate 26,668 of PVIH01022094.1, read as the reverse complement.
TAAAAGTCACAAAGCATGGATCTAAGCCACAATCTCTTTTAAAACATAAAACATAACTAGGGAGGTACAATTTTTTCTACAGTGAAAAAAATTATACTAGAAAACAGAAAAATGTCTCATGCTTACATGTTGACAAGATTAAAGATAAAAATATCTATAATGTCAAACTCTATTTACAGATTCTAAAAGTATCTGATGGAAAGTCCAAATATACTCTTACAGAACAAGAAAACAAATCTACATTTCATATTGAAACTCAAAAACTTCCAAATACTAAAATAATACAAAGAAAGAAAATGCTGGAGTTACCAGAATATTATCTCAGGACTTGGTCAAAGTGACAAAAACAGCATGATGCCATCATTAAACAGGAATGCAGATCAGTATAATAGACAGAGGACCCAGAATTGAACCCACACAAGAATAGCCACCTTGCTCTGTACAGGACTTTTTATTTATAGGTCTATGTGCGAGTATATGACTCTGTGTGAGTACCCTGGAGGACAGAAGAGGACTTGGGATCCCTTGGAAATGGAGCAACAGGTGACTGTGAGTTAACAGATAAGGTACTGTGTCCTTTGCTAGAGCAGCAAGTTCTTTTAACCACTGAGTCATCACTACAGATCCCAACTCAGTTATACAAAGACACCAAAAACATGCACTGGATAAAAATTAAATTTTTAAAATAAATAGATCTGGGTATTCATATGTCAAGATTAGAGTCTCATCTTTCTCCAACATAAAGTGGAGTTCAAACTGAACCAAAGAGCCTAAGACGAGACGTGACACCACTACAGAAGAAGCTTCAGAAAACAGATCAAGATATGGACATGCGCAAGACCATTCTGAGAAGACAGTAAGAGAATAAAACCCAAAGAATCAACAAATAGAACTCCATGACACAGAACCACAAACTGCTAGCAAAGAAACAATCCCCAGTATAAGGGGACAGACTGGCAAATGGGAGAAAATCTTTTCCAACTACACATCAGTCAGCAGAATTATATCTTAGGTACTTAAAGAAGTCTAAAAATTAAACAGCAAATCTTCCAATCAATAAATGAATTGAACAGAGACTTCTATAAGTTACAAAAATTCAAAAACATGTGAAAAAAATTCAGTAGTAAAAGCCACTGTGGAAATACAAATTAAAATTGCATAGTGATATCATTTCACTCTAGCCAGAACTGTCATATTATGGGAACAAAACCTACAGGGAGGAGGTGGGGAGAGAGCTCTTATACACTGCTGGTTAGATCGTGAACCGCAGCTGTCATGGAAATCAATGTGGAGGGCCTTTAGTGCCTTTTGTTAAGTCTATGACAAAATGCGTGAAAAGGGACCTTGAGAAAAGATGATAAATTTGGGCTCCTGTAAGAGCTTAGTCCATTATGGACAGGTGGACAGGCATCAGGATAAGTGTCTGAAGTGGTTGGTCACATTGTCTCCTTAGTCAGAAAGCAGATGAGCCCAAATGCTCAGTCTCCACTTCACTTTAAGCATTCAGGAATCCTAGCTCATGTGATGGTGCTCCCTAGACTCAGGGTTGGTCTGCCCTTCTACGTTAAACCTCTCTGGAAATAGTCTCACAAACACACTCTGTGCTCCCAGGTGATTCCAAATGCAGCCCATCTAAGGAGGGAGATCAATCATCATAGAACATTAACAAAATAACAAACAAACAAAAGTTAAACTGTCATATTGTCCAGCCCGGTTGTGCCACCCCTGGGTATAAACAAAATGCTTCTAAGTGACATTAGCACAATAAATACTTCCCCACCCATATGTGACTACACTCACCATAGTACTTCTCATTGCCCTTAAAATAACTGATTGACTTTATAGGCAATCATTCACATACTCAGAGAACAAATGTAATTGATGGCAAAAGGTGGGAGAGAAGATAAATCCCCATATTTCAGTCATAGACATATGAAGTCCTTTACATTATTACACTGTTGATAGTACTCTGTACAGACATTATCCTGTTAAGAGAATGAACTAAGTTATTAATCACTCATCAAACTTTTTGATGAACACAGATGAATTCATGAGGAAAATCTACACTCCCGTTATGATGTAACCTCTCAATACAACCTTTAGAACAATTGTCCTCTTGTGGTTGAAGAAGCCCTCACCCAATAAATGCCATGGAATCCTGAACAAACACAGTGAGAACAAATTAGTGAACCATCCTCAACAGCAGAAGAAAATAGATAAGTTCCATTAAAAACAAGGGTGCTTTCCAAACACTGATATCAAAATGACTTGTCCCATTATGTAATTTGAATTGCTAACACATATTATCCAAACTGTGGCAAGAGTGCATAATAAATGCAATCTCCCAAACATTTACTTAGTAAAATATTTATTAAGCATCTGATATTTATAGGGCCTAAGGAGAAAAAATACACATTGTCTATATTCTTTTATGCTCTTTATTGATTTAAAATTCAAGCAAAAGAGAAAATTTAGTAGATATTATAGTCACAAGTGCATATTGTTTTGAAAAGTTATGCAGACAATACAAAGGTCCCTTAGCTCATACCTGGCTCCAGACAGTTCATCTACATAGAGAACCAGTTTTCAAGCACTGAATTCACATATTCTTTCCATTTGCATTAGAGAACACTTAGTTGAGAAAATAACCTTCCACAAAAATGCATGTATATAGAGATCTGTCTCCCTCATCTGTGTTTCCTCACAAAGTTGGAAGAAGTTCTGCAGGCCCCTGATGGATGACTGTGAGTTACATGTTCATGAGAGTAAAGATCATATCAAAGCAATTCCTGGGACAATTCCCAAAGGGCAGTAATGAACCAGAATCAATTCTGCCTTTGTCCTTTTTACTGAATCTAGTGACACAAGGAAACATGAATAAGACCCAGAACAGCTACATTAAATATATTTAACTACTTTAGCTAGGAGCACACAGGTAGGTTTTGGGGGGTAAGGGGAGGAGTGAGCTGAACTGATGTGGGTATTTGTCTCTGAGAATTGTGCACTAAATATTCTGTCTACTCCCTTAATCCTACATGAGTGATTTTAAGATCACAGGTGAGTGCTGCTGAACAGTAAAGGAGTCCCTGGGTCATGGTCACTCATAATTGGTTCTGGAATAAATTATCTCATCTTCCTATAGGCAAAAGGAGCAATTAAAAAACACCCTGACCCTGACTTGACCACAAGCCCAAGACTAGAGTCAAGGTCTCAAAATCTCATTAGTCCCTAAACTTGCCCTATAGTTAGACCTCAGAATCCCACCCTTCTCTGAGTATAAAATTCCATCAATACCTAAACCTGCCCCAGAATTAAGCCACAAAGACACACCAATTCTAAGCTACCCTAAAAAGTTATACCCCTATCCTAGGAAACCCTGTCTAAGCCCCATATCCTGTTCAGTTTGCTGTTGTTTCTCAATCTAGAGGCAGCCACCTTCCTGGACTTTTCTCTTTGAATATGTGTCTTAAGTAAAGTTTGTTGTGTGGTACAATACTTTCACTGAAAGTAAGCAGAGTTGTAACACTTCCTGGGCCCTTCACAGATCTGTAATGTTTTCTTTGGGGAAACTCTCCCTGGCACGACCTGAGTTGTTAAACTGACATTGGGGAAACTTTTCTCTGGAGCAGAGCTGTAAGACATGTGCTTAAGAGCCGCAAAGCTGCATCTCTTACAGTGACTTTGTGCTATTGGCTCCCAACTGCCAGGATACCTTTCCCTTTGAGCTGCAAGGCTTGCAACTCACCTTTTAAGAAGCAAAAGGATGTATTGTTTGTTTATTTATTATTCTTCATTTTGTTTTGTTTGGAGGCAGTCTCATGACACTCAAGCTGGCCTCAAAGTCACTATATAGTTAGTGATAACCATGAACTTCTGCTCCTTTTTCTCTTACCTACTAAATTCTGGAATTATGGAAGTGTGCTACCTCCTAAAGTCTGGGATTACAGAAGTGTGCTATCTACTAAATCCTAGGATAATTGTTTGCACTACCTTTCCTGGTTCTATGTAGTAATGGATTGAATTAAGGGCTTCATACATGCTAAACCACTAACCAAAATGTTCATTTATTAGTTTATCTAAAGAATAGAAAAATATCAACTGTCTTCAGTGTGGTAATTGTCAAGAAATCCTTACACTGAAGAGAGTTGATGCTTTGTTGGCACCCATGTGAGGCCTGCCCCTTTCTCAATTGAGACAATGGAGTAATGGATGGGAGGGCATGTGAAGGGGAGGCAGGGACAGGAAACAGGTAGAGAGGAAAAAGGGGAGGATGTTGTCAGGATGTAACATGAATGAAATAACAATAACAATAGTAATAATAATAATGTCTGACATTGGTTCCAAATTCCCAGAACAGCCTGCTCAAGTACAGGAGGAACTAACTTCTCAGCTACCTAGAGAGCAGGTCACTTAGCTTTTGAAGTCACCAAAGCTGCCTTCCCCCTCAGCCCATGACCCAGCTCAGTCTCCTGCCCTAGCCCTCCAGTTCTGACCTTTGATGATGGCAACAGGCAGTGCATCCACTCAGCCCAAAGAAGGGAAACTGCTTCCTTTAACTGTGGAGTGCCCCTGTGCTGACATTAGCGGACTGATACACAAGGACCTGGCATTGCTGGTGGATTGGGTTATGGGATAAGAGACTGCACATGTGTCTGTCTCTAGCTGTGCCAGAGTTAGAAGAGACAATCCTTCGCCACTGCCCAGATAATCAAGAGTTTTGGCTAGACCTTTAAATATGCATCAAGATAGTGAAGAGACCAGTGAAAAGCACAGACTATGTCTGTGTCAGTGAAACAAATTTATTTCACTGAATTAATAAAATATTTGTTTTGGCCCATGACCCTCCAGCACAATTTTTTGCAGGTCCAGTTGAAGATGGTAAGTTTCATTGGCAACTACAATTAGGGGCCTAATGACAGTCCATATCAAGAATGATATATTCTGGTCCACAATAAGGGAATATTGAATGCTATTTATACTGAAACTCTAAAAGGAAGGTAAATAAATGGTCCTGTGATTCAGGGTACTATGAATCTTGAGGTGGACCTCATTTCAGTTGTAAGTCCCCACATGGTGGATAATGCTATTTGTGACTCGACCTCTAGGAGATCTGATGCCCTCTCATCTAACTTTGATTGCCACCAAGCAACTACATGGTATGCAGGCAAAACACTCACAAATAAAACAAAATAAAACCAATCTAAACCCCTAGCTGCTGCTGAGGGATTTTGCACGACCATCCACCTCTAACAGATCAAATGGATATGGACTGAGGACTCTGAAAGACAGTCTCAGACTCTGCCCAAAGGTGAGGTGAGTTCAGCAGGCCCCAGTACCTGAATCCTTGTCAGGGAAAAATGTGTTCCAGTCGGGTTCCGGTTCCAGGACCAGGGGCTGTCTGTGGAGCTTGACCCCACACACTCTGTAGCAGACAGAGATAAACTCGGTCTGCCAGGGTTTCCCCAGCTGCTGCTGAGGGAATTTGCATGGCCACCTTCCTCCAGCTGATCAATCAGAGAAGGATTGAAGACTTGAAATCTAGTCCCCTGCCCAGTGATGATGTAGACATTGAGCAGACCATTTATTCAGAGGTGACAGGAGACACACAACCCCGCGTGCCACAACTGACTAGGAGACACCTAATCGTGAACCACTGAAGCTATGGTCAGACGCCAGTACAAAAATATATATAATAATGTAAGGAACAACAAGATAACTCCAGAAGAAAGTGGTGGTCCTACAACTACAAGACCTGAACTGAGCAATGAAGAGGAAACAGAAGGAGGTAACACCAAAAATACCTTTATGATAATCATTGAAGCTCTCAAAGAAGATATGAAAAAATGCCTTAAAGAAATAGAAGAAAATACAACCAAAAAATTGGAAGAGATGAACAAATCCATGAAAGAAAACCAAAAAAAAAGTAAACCAAAAATGCAAGAAACATGCCAGGAACTAAAAACTGAAAAAGAAGCAATAAAAAAAGGCAGAAAATGAGGCAAAGATGGAAATAGAATACCTGAAAAAAAAAGCTGGAACCACAGATACAAGCATAACCAGCAGAGTTCAAGAGATGGAAGATAGAATCTCTAAAGTCGAAGACTCAGTAGCTCAAATAGATATATCAGTCAAAGAAAATGCTAAAACCAAAAAGCCATAACTCAAAATGTTCAGGAAATCTGGGACACCATGAAAAGACCTAATTTGAGAATAATAGAAACAGAAGAAGGAGAAGAATACCAACCCAAAGGCACAGATAATGTTTTCAATAAAATCATAGAAGAAAACATCTCTAACCCGAAGAAGGAAATGCCTATAAAGATACAAGAAGCTTACAGAACACCAAATAGATATGACCCCCCAAAAAGTCAGCACACCACATTATAATCAAGCCACAAAACATACAGAACAAAGAAAAAATTTTAAGAGCTGCTGAAGAAAAGGGCCAACTTACATATAAAGGCAGACCCATCAGAATAACACCTGACTATTCAATGGAAATGATGAAAACTAGAAGGGCTTGGTCAGAAGTTATACATACAATAAAAGAGCATGGCTGCCAAACTAGAATACTATACCCTGCAAAATTATCAATCAAAATAGACAGAGTAAACAAGATATTTCATGACAAAGTCAGACTGAAAGAATATCTATCTGCCAGTCCAGCGCTACAGAGAGTATTAGAGGGAAAGCTCCAACATAAGGACCCCAGATGCTCCCATGAAACCACAAACAATCAATAATTCCACAGAAGAATACTTCAGAGAAAGGAAATACAAACAAGTTACCACCAAAAAATGGCAGGAAATATCAATCAGTGGTCACTAATATCCCTTAATATCAATGGACTCAATTCTCCTACAAAACATCACACACTAACAAGATGAATACATCAACAGAAGCCATTCTTCTGTTGCCTACAAGAAACACACCTAAACCACAAAGACAGACAAAGGCTTAGAGTAAAGGGTTGGGAAAAGATTTTCCAGTCAAATGGTCCTAAGAAACAAGTGGGGGTTGCCATCCTAATTTCTAAAAAAATAGACTTTAAGCTAAAAGCAGTTAAAAGGGACCAAGATGGTCATTACCTATTCATCACAGGAAAAATTGGTCAAGAGGAAATTTCAATCCTGAATATTTATGCCCCTAATATATGGGCACCTACCTATGTAAAAGATACACTGCTAAAGCTCGAATCCCACATCACTTCTCTTACCCTAATAGTGGGAAACTTCAATACCCCACTTTAAACCATGGATAAGTCAAGCAGACATAGACTCAACAGAGAAATAAGTAGTCTAAAAGAGGTTATGATGCAAATGGATTTAAGAGATATCTACAGAAGCTTCCACCCAAATGCAAAGGAATATACATATTTCTCAGATCCTCAAGGAACTTTCTCCAAAATTGACCACATAATTGGTCATGAAGCAAATATCAATAGATACAAAAACATGAGAATAATCCCTGGAAACATATCGGACCACCAGGGACTAAAGTTAGAGTACAACAACATAAAAATCAAAGAAAATCTACCAACTCATGGAAACTAAACATCACTCAGCTGAACCATCTCTGGGTTAAGAAAGAAATTAAGAAAGAAATCAAAGTCTTCCTAGAATTTAATGAAAATGAATCCACAACATATTCAAACTTGTGGGACACAATGAAAGCAGTCTTAAGAGAAAAATTCATAGCACTAGATGCCTACATAAAAAATCTAGAGAAATCCCACACTAGAGACCTAACAGCTCAGCTGAAAGCCTTAGAACAATTAGAAACAAACTCACCTAGAAGGAGTAGACAACAGGAAATAATCAAACTTAGAGCTGAAATCAATACAATTGAAACAAAAAGAACAATACAAAGAACCAATGAATCTAAGAGACGGTTCTTTGAGAAAGTCAACAAGATAGATAAGCCCTTAGCCAAACTAATCAAAAAACAGAGAGAGAGAGTGTTCAAATCAACAAAATCAGAAATGAAAAGGGGGACATAACAGTAGACCCCCAGGAAATACAGAGAATTATCAGATCATACTTTGAAAATCTGTATTGCACAAAAATGGAAAGCCTCGAAGAAATGGACAGCTTTCTGGACAGGTACCATCTACCAAAATTAAATGAAGATCAGATAAGTTACCTAAACAAGCCTATAACCCTTAAGGAAATTGAAGCTGTCATAAAAACCCTCCCCCAAAATAAAAGCCCTGGTCCAGATGGTTTCAGTGTAGAATTCTACCATACATTCAAACAAGAATTACTACCGTTACTCCCCAAACTATTTCACACAGTAGAAACTGAAGGAATATTGCCAAATTCCTTTTATGAGGCCACAATTACCCTAATACCCAATCCACCCAAAGACACAACAAAGAAGGAGAATTACAGACCATTTTCCCTCATGAATACTGATGCTAAAAATCTCAACAAAATTTTAGCAAAAGTATGCAACAATGTATAAAAAATATCATCCACCACGACCAAGTAGGCTTCATCCCAGAAATGCAGGGCTGGTTTAACATACGAAAAACCGTAAACGTTATCCATCATATAAACAAACTAAAGGAACAAAACCAAATGATCATATCCTTTGATGCGGAAAAAGCCTCTGACAAAAATCCAACACTCCTTTAGGATTAAAGCCATAGAGAGATCAGGAATACAGGGAGAATACCTAAATATAATAAAGGCGATTTACAAGAAGCCAACAGCCAGTATCAAACTTAATGGAGAAAACTCAAAGCAATCCCACTAAAATCAGGAACTAGACAAGGATGTCCTATCCACCCTTATCTATTCAATATAGTTCTCGAAGTTTTAGCTTAAGCAATAAGAGAACTAAAGGAGTTTAAGGGGATACATATTGGAAGAGAGGAGTGAAACTATCTCTATTGCAGATGATATGATTATATACATAAGTGACCCACAAAATTCTTCCAAGGAACTGCTACAGCTGATAAACACCTTCAGCAATGTAGCAGGATACAAGATTAACTCAAAGAAATCAGTAGCCCTTCTATACACTAAAGATAGAAGAGATGAAAAAGAAATAAGGGAAACATTACCCTTCATATTAGCTGCAAATAGTATTAAATACCTTGGAGTAACTATAACCAAAGAAGTAACAGACCTATTTGACAAAAATTTTAAATCACTGAAGAAAGAAACTGAGGAGGATATCAGAAAATGGAAAGCTCTCCCATGTTCCTGGATTGGTAGGATCAACATAGTAAAAATGGCAATTCTACCAAAGGCAATCTACAGATTCAATGCACTGCCTATCAAAATCCTAACACAATATTTTTTGGACCTTGAAAGAACAATACTCAATTTCATTTGGAATAACAGTAAAGCCAGGATTGCCAAAACAATTTTACTCAACAAAAGAACCTCAGGAGGTATCACCATCCCTGATTTCAAACTATACTATAGAGCTACAGTAATAAAAACAGCCTGGTACTGGCATAAAAACAGACTTGTGGATCAATGGAATAGAATTGATGGTCCAGACACTAACCCAAAAAACTATGAACACCTGATCTTTGACAAAGAGGCCCAAAATATTCAATGGAAAAAAGATAGTATATTTAACAAATGGTGTTGGCATAGCTGGATGGAAGTTTGTAGAAAAATGCAAATAGATCCGAGCCTGTCACCCTGCACAAAACTCAAATCCAAGTGGATCAAAGACCTTAACATAAACCCAGCCACTTTAACCTTGACAGAAAAGAAAGTGGGAAATACATTTCTACGAATTGGCACAGGTGACCACTTCCTAAATATAACACCAGTGGCACAGACAATAAGACCAACAATCAATCAGTCGGATCTCCTGAAGCTAGGAAGCTTCTGCAAAGCCAAGGACACTGTCAATAGGACAAAACGACAGCCTACAGAATGGGAAAAGATTTTCACCAACCCTATAAGTTATAGAGGACTGATCTCTAAGATATATAAAGAGCGCAAGAGTCTAGAGCCCAAAACCTTGAATAGCCCAATCAAAAAAAGGGGTTCAGTTCTAAAAAGGGAATTCTCAGCAGAAGAATTACGAATGGCTGAAAGGCACTTGAAAAAGTGCTCATCATCTTTAGCCATCAGAGAAATGTACTCACTCATTAGTGGACCTTAAACAAAAAGCAAAAGCACACCAAAGCTGCAAACCACAACCACTGAATAGCTTAGGATCTGAAGTGCCTTAGACCAACACCTTGGAGCCCATTCCCTCCAGAGGAACACCTGACCCAGTCTTGATGTTGGGATGAGGAAAGCAGGATTGCCTGGAGTGGATGCTGAACTAAGCCATATTGGGACCTTGGGACCTCCTGCCCTTGCTGGGGAGGAGAAGGGAGAAGAGAGAGTGACTAGAAGGAGCAGAGGGGGGAAGAGAGTTTGAACAAGGGGGTACATAGATAAAAAATTAGACTTTATTCACAAATAAAGAAAAGAAAATTGTTCCATTACATTGACTTCCAAGACAGTCTATGAAACATTTTCTTGATTAATAATTGATTTGCAAGGGTCTATCTGACTATGGGTGGTACTTTGGGCAAGTGGTCCTGATTATAAAAAAAACCCAAACTGAGCAAGTCATGAGGAACAAGCCAGTAAGTATCATTCCTACAAGGCTTCTGCCTTAGTTCTTACCTTGAGTCTTTGCACTGACTTTTCTTCATAATAAAATAAACCATTTCTTCCCCTCCCCCAGAAAATGTCATACATTGCACAATGAAGTATTACTCAACTCTTAAAACAATAACATCATAAAATTTACTGGCAAACAATAGAACTAGCAAAGATCATCCTGAGTGAGATAACCTGAGGCCAGAAAGACAAGCAGAGTATGCGCTCACTTATTGGTGGGTATTAGGTATAAAGGAGAACTATGCTACAATCCACAATCCACAGATGCTAAGCTATAAGGAGAGGTCAGGTCAAGAGGGAGAGTGGGAAGCATGCTTGATGTTCTGAACACAACAGATATACTTGTAATTGTAATGCCACTTCTAAATATCATGTCAAATTTACTTTTAAGTAAATGTGAAAAACTGATGCTCACAGATGAGTAGAGATTCTGTTTTTTAGTTCTTAGAGGGAATATAATCATCTATTCATGTAATGACTTAAAAATGTACTTGTCTAGGAAAAAAGCCATCCTGCTCATGTGTATCATTATGCAGTAAATTGGAAGACAAATTTTTCCTTTTAATATACACATATATAATAATAAATGTGTATATTTATTAACTATATATGTGTGTGAAGGTATGCAACACTAAATTTTTCTATTTCAAATACTTATTAAATATTTTTATTCAGTTTTAAGATTATAGTTAAAGTACTTTAGCAAGTTACACACATGACTTACATGTGCAATTTTTAGAAATATCAAATTAGGTATAATATTTGGAAGAAATTATATAAATGTGTATATTGACTTTTACTGCATATACATCTAAGAAAACAATAATTCAGTTATACCATTAAAAAATCATTTATTACATGGCATGCTTATACCAACTCTAAAGAGAACCAAGCCAATTTCCAAAATAAAATAAAAATAAAAATAAAATGATCAAATCAGTCATGCTGGAACTGTCAACAGACTTAAGACCTTGGGTCAAATGAAACTATGGTTAATTAATGACATGTAAGTAAGCAATTCAAACATATAGTCTATGCATATCATCTCTTAAATTAGGTGCTCACAAAGGTACAATAAATTTAGAAATTAGGACACAAAAATATTGCTGTAATGGAACATATTCTTGGTCACACATTCCAAGTCTTTTTGTTATGATTATCAGAAAAACATACCTATGTGCATCCAATAAAAATGTGAGAAAAATCAAGTAAGAGAGAAAAGATAAAAGAAACTATTTTCCACATATAGTCACATAAGCACACCCCTATAAATCGATTTCTGTCTTCATATTGCCCTGTATATTTCAAACTAAGCTGTCAAAACACACTTCTATCTATCTATCAACTGTTTCTGACTATTTATATTTTCTGCTCTACATTTCCAGAAGTGATGACTTAACTCTTATACCACAAGGACTTAAATAAATCTTCACTCCTAATTGTCTATCTGCTGACTCCTGGACCATACTTCTGCTTTTCCATTTTACTGGTTTGTGTTACAAACTAAGTATAAGTCATATTATTCCATTACAGATCTCATGGATCTTACAGCTACACAAAAGCAGAAAATGAAATGAATCTTGATTCCTTCACAAAGAATTCTGTGTAGGCAGAGTTCACAGACTTGACAACTTAACTCTCACTGTCCTCTAATCTTAAGGACGTGAAACAAAGATACAACTATCAGAGGACACCATCACCACCATCAACACCATCAACATCATCACCACCTGTGTTCTCCAGATCATAGTTGCACCACTTGTAAATAATCAGAAATGCAGAAATAGAGCCAATGCTGCAAAATTGACAGAACCTAAAAGATTACTAATGAAAATATAGATAAGAATGGTAAATCACTTAGAATGTACTTTAACAGAAGCAGTCTCAAATACAAATTCTCATATTCTGACTCCAAATCAGCAGCATCCAGCATAGGCAGTCCCTGTCAATCCCCTGTCACATAAGGACTCTGTAGTCTCTGCAATCAAAGGCACCACTTCTTCTCAAAGGAAAACAACTACACTTTGAAAAGTTTCAAAAACATGTCAGATTTTAAGATATTCCATCTATAGAGAAATTAAAGTTAAATTTATATGAATCAATGCGCCGTGCCAAACCCCGACCAGCAGGAAAAGACACGGCACCAGGATCCTTCCGTGGCAATTGACCAGGTCCTTTATTTGAAAAACTTTGCAGCAGCAGCTCCCAGCTCGTGCAGCCAGCTTTAAACCCCAGGTTCACCACTCAGCTACTGCTACGTGGGCCTTTACCATAGGGCCACGCATACGGAAGAAAGCGAGTCAGCTCCGCACAAACCATATTTGGAGTTGTTTATCGGAAGGAGCGCTGGCCGTCGGGGTGGCGGAAGGCGGAAGCCAGCGCCATCTTTAAGGCGCGGCACTCACGCAGCTCCCAACAAATCAAAACTTACTTGAAGACAATGAATATGAATTTTGAAAAGGTATAAAGTTATACATTTTAAAAGCACTTACTGAATCTAATATACATATATGTATATATAAATATCTTCACCTTAAAATTGCTATCTTGTGATAATAACTAAAAATTGAAATAAGTGCAGCAATCACTACATTTCCATCATGGGATAAATGAGTATCTGCTTTTGAATTGCAGTGAACAGCACAAAAAGGGTACAAAGGAAAAGGCCCTAGAGGCCAAAAAATAAAAATCCAAAAGAACATCCTAAAATGGAAGAAGTGTCTACCACACTGAAGCATGAAGGACTTGGATCTCAATGTGTCTGGCAGCCACATATAGGACTCATTTTTCATGAGGACAAGAG
>PVIH01022093.1:6197-28157 GCA_004025045.1 Sigmodon hispidus | reverse complement strand
TGGATCCCACTCCACCTAGAGGAACACCTGACTCACTCTTGAGGGAGGGGGGAAAGAACTGGATTTGGCCAGAAGTGGAGACTGATCTAAGCATTACTGGGTCAGTGGGACCATGGGACTGTCTGCTCCCTGCCCAGGGAGGGGATGGGGAGTTGCAGAGGAAAAAAATGACCAGATGTGTGGGGAGGGGGAAGAGACCTTGAATAAGGATATACAGGGATGAAAAAAAAATTCAGAGGGAAAGATGAACACAAAGAAAATATAGGTGTAGCAATCTTATTTGTATTTCTTCCCTTGATAAGCCATGCCTATCATTCTTATCCTCTGTATATTTATTGTTAACTCTTCCACATTTTAAATTCTTTTTACTGTGTTTTTTTTGATAAATACAAAATAAAGAAGGAAGAAAAAAAAAGAAAAAAAAAGAAATAAAAACTTCAGTGAAATCAGAATGTATGTCCTGTAAAATTGAGCTGGAAAGAACAGAATAGAGGAATGTACTCAGTCTCAAAAAAATGTGCTTAAGACTCAATAATGACACTAATAAAAAAAATTCAAGCAAAATTCACTAGAAATGTTCCATTTATGCAAGAAAATGAGAAGAATAAATGAAAAGGTGTAAAATGTAAATATATAATCTTTTAGATAAAATAAAGCATAGCCTCTGATAAGAGATATACTCACATTAGACTTTGCCATCTCTTCTTGAGGTTCTTCTACGAGTTTTTGTCTAAGGGAAAAATCACTTGCTTTACTATCTCTTAGAATCTCTCTTGAGGATTTTTTAAAGAATTAACAAAATCCACTTCACCTGTTACCAGGACCCATACAGTCTGCTTCCCCTCAGAGCACAGGACAGACTCCACTCCTGTTCTTGTTATGTTAATATTCAAGAAACTAAGTTGTATACAGAGATGAAAATGTTGAGATTCTTGATGTGTTCTGGTTGTTTGTAAAGGTTTCAAGATCTTCAGTGAGTGTTAGGACTATACTGACCTATTCCTCCCAACCCAGGCAGAGCAGAGCCAGGGAAACAAAGACTGAACTCACTGTCAGCCAGAAATTATTTTGGCTGATTACGATCCTCACTGTGTTTTCACTGACAATATTCATGAAGATGTTGGGGCTGATGCTTAGATTAGCAGATGTAGGCTGTGAATGAGGCACAAGTAAAAGTAATTTCATCAAATGGCTCTGAAGTCTTAATTGACAGCCTGGGTTGAGAACTGTTTAGGAAAGTTAACTCTTAGGCTGCCATTTGTTTCTGAATTATTAATGAAATGTACTGAATTAACATGAAAGATCTACCTAGCAATATATCTGAGCCAATGGTCAATCTTCATAAATTTAATACAAGCTTTGTATGTGTAGCTTTGGGATTGCAGGTCCAGATCTTGGACCGAGTCTGAAACAAAAACTTTTTAATACAAATGGCACACTAACATTGGTCACATACACTCACATAAATCCGGAGAAAGATTAGAAAGAATTCTAGAGCACAGAATCAAACCAAAAACAGGTTCTGAGTTGTGTCTCTCATGTGAACACACATGCCCTGGAATTGTGTGAGATTTTGAGCTACAAAATGACAGGCTTTAAAATGCAGCTACTACAGAAGGCTAGTTCTTGAAGTCTCACAGGAGCCTTAATGTAAACAACAAGCTGCATATGATGGCTTTATTTTCTGTTTATATAGACAATTGTGGAACAGAGTCAAAGACTTCTGCTGAACTGAGCTAATGGTTTTGAGGTGTGAATGTACCTCTTTAGGATATATGCCCAACAGTGGTATTACTGATGAAACTTACACTCCCACCAACAATGGAGGAGTGTTCCCCTCCATCAACATCCTCTCCAGCATAGTCTGTCATTTATGTTTTTAATCTTAGCCATTCTGACGTGTGTAAGGTGTTACCTCAAATTTGTTTTGACTTGTCTTTCTTTGATGGCTAAAGATGTTGATCACTTTTTCATGTGCCTTTCAACCATTTTTAATTCTTCTGCTTAGAATTCCCATTTTAGTTCTGAACCTCATGTTTTAAATGGGTTATTAAGGGTTTGAGGCTGCAGTTCCTTGAGTGCTCTATATATGTTTGAGCTTTTCCCTGTCACTTGTAATGTAGATAAAAATCTTATCCCATTCCTGAGGCTGTCGTTTTGACTTATTGACTGAGTTCTTGGCCTTGCAAAACTTCTCTTTCAGGAAATCTCACTGATTCATTGTTTTTCTTAGTGTCTGTGATACTGGTATTATATTTAAAAAATGGTCACCAGTGCCAATGTGTTGGAGGGCATTTCCCACTTTTTTTTCTATCAAGCTCAGTATGACTGGGTTTACGTTGAGGTCTTTGATCCATTTGGATTTAAGTTCTGTATAAAATGATAGGTTTGGATCTATTTTAATTTATCTATACAATACCACTCAGTTATGCCAACACCATTTATTGAAAATACTAATTTTCTTCAATTGAATACTTTTGGCCTCATTGTCAAAAATCAAATGTTCATAGGTGTGTAGGTTAATGTCTGAGGCTTCAATTCAATTCCACTAATCCACAAGTCTATTTTTATTCCAGTACCTAATTGTTTTTATTACTGTATTTCTATAGTATAATTTGAAGTCATGGATAGTTACACCTGACGATATTTTGTTGAGCAAAATTGTTCTGGCCATCAGGCTTTCCTGTTATTCCTAATGAAATTGAGTATTGTTCTTTCAAATTCTGGAAAAATGGTGTTGAGATTTTGAGGAGAATTATATTGAATCTGTATGATGCTTTTGGTAAGATTGTCAGTTTTACCATGTTGATCCTACCTATCCAGGAGTATGGGAGATCTTTCCATTTTTTTATATCTTCTCCAATTTTTTTTCAGATATTTAAATTAGTTTCAAAAAGATCTGTTAATTCTTTGGTTGTAGTTTGCATGTATTATAATGAGTGATATCCGCTAATTCCTTTTTCAGTACTTTTATGTTTAGTGTAAAATATATAATATATATATATATATTTAAATATAAAATAATATCCAAATTATAAAATTGAATTTCCCTGGTAGAATTTTGTGGGTCACTTATGTATACAATCATATCATCTGCAAATAGAGATAGTTTGACTTCTTCTTTTCCAATTTGTATCCCTTTATCTCCTTGTGTTTTCTAATTGCATTAGCTAAAATTGCAAGAACTTTATTGAAGAGATAAGAGGAGAGGGGACCACTTGTATAGTTCCTGATTTAGTGTGATTGTTTGAGTTTTCTTCAATTCAGTTTGATTTTTGCTGTCACATTTTTGTTAATTGCCTTTATTATATTCAGGTATTTTTCCTTTATTGCTGATCTCTCCATGACTTTTTTCATAAATGAGTGTTGGATTTTATCAAAGGCTTTTTCAGCATCCAAGGAAAATGTTCATGTGGATACTTTTCATTCAATTTGTTTCTATGATAGATGACATTTACAGTTTTTCATATGTTGAACCATCCCTGCATTTCTGGGGTGAAGTCTCCTTGATCATGGTAAATAACATTTTCTTTTCTCGGAGATCCATGGAGACAAGAATAACACTTCACTCCATAATTTTTCTAACTCAGCTGATTTTATAGGGAGCCTATGACTAACCATGAGGTAATTTAGAGCTTCAACCTGGGTTTCCTTACATTGAGAGGGAATATTGTGTACTGCCATAAAGTGAGTCAAAGAATAAGTAAAGCAAAAGCATGTGTCAAACATAAATATCTTGTTCTTCATGGGAGTACTTCTGTGGGTCATTATGCAACAGTCATATACTCACATTGCTTTCTCTACTCAGTTTTGACTGTTTGGAATCAGACCTGAGTGTTATTCCTTAAATTGTCAGCTATTATGTGGATGTGCCTAATGAAACTGTGTAAGGATTTATGTGCCTTTCTAATACTATATACAGTTGTACATAGACAAATTCTGAAAAGAAAACAGAGTGGCCTCTCAGTGACACCAAAGTGAACATACATCATAGAGGTGCCAATTTTCTAATTCACATGTCAGTGTGACTTCACACTGAGTGAAGAAAGGGGTAGCAGGACTTGTGGCCAGAGTAAAAGAGACACTCACTCACAGTGAATACAGGGGTGACAACAGGCAAAATAAAAGAACAAATAATAACTGCAGAAATAAAAATGACAATACTAACCCAGACATACTTTAAAGCCATGGAAAGGCACATTTGGCGGGTGTGAGATGTTCTTTTTGGTCCCTGCCAGTTGTCCATGAAGGATTGAACAAGAAGGTGCTAGACACAATGACCTGTATTCTGAAAAAAATAGTTAAAACAAGTAAGCTCAATTTCTTCTAACAACCCAGGGAGAAGAGATTGCTTTCTTGGCATCTACTGCAGTGGCATGGCTGACTCTCACTGGTCCAGGTCATCACACCTAATTACTCCACCTCTGTTGCCAAGACCCCAGTCAGACTCCAGGCTGGCTTATGAGAAAGTGGTTACCTGAGGGGTTCTCTTGGCTTATAAAAAAGTGCAATGAACACATATTTTAGGAACAAGTTGAAAATGGTTTGAACTCAGTGAGGCCAGGCTGGCCATTATCTTTTAGAAGCTTCCTGGAACTATACATACCACAAACATTCATCTGGATTTTTATCTTAGCCATTCTTGTAGGTGAAGGATGGTTTCTCAGATTTATTTTGATGTGCCTTTTCCTTTTTACTAAGAATGTTGAACAATTCTTTAAATTCTTTTGGTATTTTAGATTCTGCCATTGATAATTCTCTGTTTAGTTCTGAAGCCCATTTCTTAATTTATTTGTTTGCTTATGAATTCTTTCTATATTTTGGAGATTAGCCGTCTGTCAGATGTGGGGTTACTGAAGATCTTATCTCATTGCTGGGCTGCTGTTTTGTCATATTGACAGTATTCTTTGCCTTACAAAATCTTCTCGGTTGCAGAAGGTCCTCCTTAGTAATTGTTGTTCCCAGTGTCAGTGCTACTGTTACAATCAGGATGTGATCTCATGTGCCAATGCACATATAGCTATGTCCTACTTTTTCTTCTATTATTTTCAATGTAAATGGATTTCTGTTGAGGTTTTAGTCCACTTGAACTTAAATTTTGTCAGTTGTATTTGTAAGGATTCCTAGAATTCCATGTAGCTGGCACAATTCTGGCCCAGATGGGATACACCTTGTACTGACATGCCCCTGGGCATGGCTGCATAAACCCTGTGCACTGCTTACAGAAGCACCTCCCTGGACCTGGTTATTAAGGTTTTAAGGTCAAGATTATTTAGTTCTTTATATATATTAGAGATCAATCCTCTATAAGTTGTAGGGTTGGTGAAAATCTTTTTCCATCCTGTAGGCTGTTTTTTTGTCCTATTGACAGTGTCCTTGGATTTACAGAAGCTTCTCAGCTTCAGGAAACAATGTAAATTCTTATGAAGGTGATGATAATTGGGTAGGAGATGTCATTTCTAGAGGTATAAAAAAGGCAAAAATTTAAATGCTATAATTATGGAAAGGAAGGTCATATACAAAGAAATTGTAAACAAGGTTTTAATAGAAATAGGGCCTTTGTAAAGAATACTCACAGAAGAACATCACTCCCTCCTGGAGTATGAAGGAAGTGTCGAAAATGTAGATACTGGATTAATGAATATTGGTCAGCAATGGAGAGACAAAGTTATCTTCTGCCTTCAGGAGATGTCCAAAGGGGGCTTTCAGAAGCCCTGATATCCACTACAGTACAATCTTACCCTGCTAGAGCAGAGGATGCACCTCCCCAGAACAATTAAAGAAATTTAAACCTATTTTTTTAAAAATAACATACTACACTAAATAATAGAAAATCTATAAAAAAAGAAAAAAAAATCTGGAAAAACTGTAAAAAAAAATTGTAACAAATGTCTGTTCATGAACAAAGGCCAAAGTTAGAAGTACAAAAAATGATATTATTATAGAATGTGTATTGGACACAGGGGAATGTTTCAATAATTTCACCAGAGTCATGGCATCCAAGTTGGACCCTTATGGAGGTGAATGTTGAGTTTTTGGGGATTGGTTCTTTATTCCAAGTAAAACAAATTGCAAAATGGATTGAGGGTATTGGACCAGAAGGACAGAGAGGAATATTAAAGCCATATGTGGCTAACATTGCTATAAATTTATGGGTATAAGATTTATTACAACAATAGAACTCACAGAATAACATTTCTCCAAGCACAGAAATAAATCATAAACTAAAACATATTTCTGGGAGAAATATTAAAAAGTATTATGAGAAACAGTCACAAGCTATCCAAGCTGTAGAGAGACAAGGCACAACAGCTGTTGATCTAACAATGACACTTACAGCCCTTCCTTTAAATGGCTAACAGATAAGCCTATATGGATTAATCAATGGCCATTAGCAAAACAGAAATTGCAGGCCTCAGAGCTGCTGGTTCGGGAGCAGTAAAATGCTCAGCATATAGAAGAATAAATAAGCCCTTGGAACTCTCCAATATTTGTCATTAAAAAGAACTCTGGAAAGTGGAAGATGGTGACAGATTTAAGGACAATAAACAAGGTGATTCAGCCAATGAATACTCTACAGTCTGGAATTCCTTTACCTTCTCTTTTACCAAAAGACTGGCCAACTATAGCTATCTATTTAAAACTATAGCTTGAGATTCATCAAATAGCAAGAGGATTTATTTCCTCTGTACAAACAGTCTTCTTCCCTGCCCCAGGAGCAAGGGAGTATCAGGCATTAACAATCTCATATCTCTTTTAAAGGCTCAGACCATAAAATCACCACAGCAATTGGGGCAATACATGATTAGTCACTTTAAAGGGCATACTTTAAAGTATAAGGTTGCTCACAATAGTCATGGGGTTGCCTTAAGATCAGCTGGCTAGGGGTTTTTACAACTGGGTGTTGGTCACCGCTATTCTGGTATTTTAATCTCAGGTTTGACTATTATGTCCTATGTGAGTTGATTACAGCTATCTGGGTTGGGTCACTCTGTTTCCTTGGACAGACTTTAGACTTTTAGTTCCTTGTTCTCATGCGTGGTGCTCTGCTGAATACCTGAACTGAATGTCTGGGTCAAGCCCTAGAACCCAGGGTCCTTCAATCTCCCATTTTCTTTTTGGGTACTGTCTCAATCATGAGACTCTGGCATGGAAGTAGTCTATCTAGAAGATGGTCTTGTGCCCCACCCTGCAGGCCCAAACTGATCAGCAAGGTCTCAAAAGAGCATCTGGGACCTGACTTGCAAAGCCAACTCTAGGCTGTAAGGACTTTTGACCTCAACAAAAAGATTTGTCTCCTATGCCAGGTTTGTTTTAACTTAGCATCTCAACTTGTTATGGGAATAACGGGCATAGTTTTTCTTTATTACTGCCTGAAGCTGACATTGTGGCATTTTTGTTAGGACCCACAAAGGTTGCAAAGCTAGTAAGGGAACTAGGCTCCAGGGTTTCTGTCAGGAGCACGTACCTGTCTGATCCAGTAGCTGAAAGACAGGAAAAAACCCACATATGTAGAACTCGTTCCCAGGCTTCCAGCCAGTCCAGAGATCCTAGTAAAGTAGAAATCTGTTGAGATATGTTAAAACTGAGAACAAAAGTTAGAATTTAAATCTTGGGCCCAGTCTTAGTAATTTGGGAGGGCAGGAGTCCCCAAGCCAGAAGAGAAAAGTATCATCCTTAGGAACAGACAGGTGGGAAAAACTTAGGCTGTACTTATCTGGAATCTTTTTGGCCTCTGTGATGTGGATCCAAATTCTATGATCCTCTTCATTTCATACCAATTGCAAAAAGACATACAAAGTTTAGTTATATTATTATTCCCAATCAGGCTTTATAAAATGAGCTTGAAAACTGGGTGTCACCTTGCAGAAGGATCTGATTGTCTGATTCTACCAAGCTGAAAGACTATATTTTCACAATATCCTTTAAAGAACAAGATAAAGAAAAATTTGCCTTTACAATGCTCACTTTTAATAATTCTTAGCCTGTAAAGAGGTTTCAGTGGCGGGTCCTTCCTCTAGGAATGCTGAACAGCCTTACGCTATGTCAGAATTTTGAACAAAAGCCAATAGAAAAAATTCACATCAAATTCCCCAAATCCATAATATACTATTATATGAATGATATCCTATTGTCAGATTAAAATATTGATAGTCTTGAAAAAAATATTTGAGGAAGTGAGTGTGGTGGAATGTTCTTTGTATTCTGTAAATAAAGGACTGTTTTGGCCTATGCAAAGAACCATAGAAGTGGGTGGAGAATCAAAGGACAGACAGGTAGAAGGAGGGTAAAGTTATCCAGTTGCCATCTGATCCCCAAAGGAGGAACATGTAAGAGATACAGGTGAGCCACAGGCTGGGCCACATGGTGAGTAGATTAGTAGAAATAGGTTGATTTAAGATGAAAGAGCTAGCTAGTAATGTTCTTAAGACATGGGCCAAAAGTATGAAGTTAATATAAGTGTCTGATCCATTTCTTTGGGGGACAAAAGCTGCCTTGGACTAGGTTCCAAACCTCCAGGCCCAAAAGGACCCAGGGAAACCTTCTACAACAGATAGCACCCCAACGTGCTTCAAACAACCACATAAAGCCTAAGAAAGTTTAAAAAGCATAAAAAGTGTTATAGATTACTGAAACAGAGCCAAAAGCAGCTTTCTGAATTGTATATTTGAATTGATTGTGGTACATAGACGGTGAGGAGTTCAGACAGGAATTTAAAAATGTCATGCCTATGGCACACAGCTTAAAGCCATATGTTTCAAAAAAGGCTTGGCATAAGTGTAATTAATTTAAGGTTTCTGCTTATATTGAATAGAAAGGAAATATAGTTAAAAATGTTTTTTTTTCTGGTAGCATCATTTTCTGAGTCCACTCTGGTTGCCAACAGTGGCAGAGATGAAGTGAGCACCTCCGCCATATTGAAAAGCCACCAAAGGGTGCTATCTACAGAGTAAGTCCCAGTGCACTCTTTAGCATGAGCAGATAAAGTCTGCCTGTCACCATACCCACAGCTGCTGATGGGGGAATTTGCATGGCTACCCACCTCGGCTCCAACTGAGCAAACAGATAACTACAGGGGTCCCTGAAGGAGAAACTTAGACCCCACCCAGAGGTGAGGAGGGGTCACCAGACCCAACTGACAATATCCCAGCCAGGGAGGGAGAGTTGAGCTCCCATCAGTTCTGGTTCCGCCTTCGGGATCAGATTCTGTCTACAGAGTAAGTCCCAGTGCACTCTGTAGCAGGGGCAGATAAAGTCTGCCTGTCACCATACCCACAGCTGCTACTGAGGTAATTTGCATGGCTACCCACCTCAACCTCCAACTGAGCAAAAAATAACTTCTGGGGACTCTGAAGGACATACTCAGATCTAGGAAAATTTTCTGCAAGCATAGTCAAGAATGTGATTGATTCTTCCATTTGTGTTCACATCTTATTCAAAATCATTCAAAGAACATGGGAGGGAGGCTCCTGACATGCAAAAACTATAGTAATTTTCCCATTGTTTTAAATTTAGGTCATCTATAATCTGATGTTGAAGAGAAAACATGTAAATGTAATTCAGATACAGAATACTTCAGGAGATTTATATGCCTCACAAAACATAAGAGTGTGGATACTAAAGAGAAACAATTAAACTATAAAGAAAGTGAAAACTACATCAATGAATATTCATGCATCACTAAAACTAAGAAAATTTATCTCAGGGAGAAGGCATTGTACAAATGCAACAAAAGTGACAAGGCTTTTAAAGAGTCTTCAGTTCATAAATCATACTGTAACATTAATCCTTTGATGAACCCCAAGAAAAATGGAAAACATAAACTATATTTCAGGAGCAACTCAAATCACACTACACATATAATGTCAAATACTGTAAGGAAATCATACACATGTGAAGAATGTGGAAAAAGTCTTCAGAACTTCTCAAACTTTAGGAGAGAGCAGAGTATTCATACAGAACAGAAACATTACATATGTAAAGCATGTGGCAAGATCTTTACCCACCACTCAACTCTTCAAAAACACTGCAGAATCCATAATGGTGATAAACCTTACAAATATGAAGAATGTGGCAAGTCCTTTATTCATCAATCAATGCTACATATTCACTACAGAATCCATACTGGTGACAAACCTTACAAATGTGAAAAATGTGGAAATTCTTTTACCCAGGTCTCACACCTTTATGCACATTACAAAATCTATACTTGTGATAAACCTTATAAATGTAAAATATGTGCAAGTCCTTTACCCAATTCTCAACTCTTCAAGTTCACAACAGAATCCATACTGGTGATAATCCTTACAGATGTAAGGAATATGGCAAATCCTTTACCTGCAACTCAAATTTTCAAGTTCACTACAGGATCCATACTGGTGATAAACCTTACAGATGTGAGGAATGTGACAAGTCCTTTACCCAGTCTTCAGGTCTTCAAAGGCATTGCAGAATCCATAGTGGTGATAAACCTTACAGATGTAAAGAATGTGGCAAATCCTTTACCCACCACTCCATTCTTCAAGATCACAACAGAATCCATACTGGTGATAGACCATACAGGTGTAAGGAATGTGGCAAATCCTTACCCAGTTCTCAACTCTTCAAGCTCACAACAGAATCCATACTGGTGACAAACCTTACAGATGTAAGGAATGTGGCAAATCCTTTACCCACAACTCAAATTTTCAAGTTCACTACAGGATCCATACTGGTGATAAACCTTACAGATATAAAGGATATATCAAGTCATTTCCCTATAATTCAGCACTTCAAACTCACCAGAGAATTCACAGTAAATAAAATTTTAGAAATGTTAAGCATCTGAATATTTCTTTACTCAAGTCCAACATGTTCATCCTCATTATAGATTCCATACCAGTGACAAATCTTACATATGTGAAGGAACATGCAATTCCTTTGCCCATAAATAAAATCATTAAGACAACCACAAAATTCATCCTGGGTATAAACTTTACAAATATACAGAATATGGCAAGACTATTACCCAATTTTCAGTTCCTTATTGTCTTCACAGAATACATACTTATGACACCTTTCAAATACAAAGAATGTCTGTAATCATTTACCAGATGGTCAAGTATTAGGAAACATCAGATAATTTATATACTGGACAAGCTTTTTAAATGTTCTTAGAATATTGCTCTGTAATTCCCTGTCCCAGTCTTCGTATAGGGATCAGGTCCTTATACATTTTCAAAACTTTCAGTTAATTTTTAAAACTTAGTCAATACTAGGAAAATCTTCTGAGGGAGCTTTATATTTGTTATAAATTTAGAAATATTCCATTCATATATGGACATTATAGTCATAAAACATGTATCGGAAAATGATCTATTTATGAAAAATTATATGAAGTTAATCAAATACTAAATATTGCTAATAAAATATTTCCACATGACATGACTTAAGCCATTACATTTTCTGACCTGATGTAAGAATACTGTATTAAAGAGACATTCAAAATGAAAAACATTTCAGATTGCAATATATATTTTATTTTTGGGAATGCTGTTGTTAGTGTAATATGATATTTGTGTAATAGTCAATGTCAACATTATTCTGTTAATAGTATTGGAGATTACACATATATTGTGGATTGTTTTTAACTTTCAAATATATTCCTTTGTCTAACCAATAAAAAGTAAATATTTTAGTTAATTTTTTTGTATATAATCTGGTAATATTTATTATTCCAAAAACACGGTACAAAGGAGATTCAAAGCGGAGCAGAGTGCAGGAGAGCGCCCCTCAGCAGTCTTTCCTAACCAGGCTACAGGTCCAAAAAAGGGGTCTGGCCTCTTCCTGGGCTCTTTCCAGCTGATGATGCCCTGCCTGGCTCTGGCTCCGGTTCCTTGATGTCATCAGAGTTTACTTGAGTAGCTTCTGATTTCCTGCTACAAAAGGGCCACAAGTTCCTTTTGCTGCAGATAAGAAGAATGATTACTCTATCAAACAAGAACTTTCCTTAAACCCCCAAGGGAAAAGAGACCCTTATCCAAATGCCTGACCCTGGAAAAAGGACATCTGGGAATCAGACAGGATACTACAATTTCTTAATCTTATTATATGGGTCTGTTCCCCCTCATAGTATCCCTAAAAGGGAAGGTCCATATTTCTTTCTCTTTTTCCATTACACTGTACTACTCTGATTTATTAACTGAACTCTTGGCCTGATCTGAATTGTAAGTGTTTCAACTTTGGAATCAGGTGAGTCTAGTAAACTCTAACATTCCACTTCTTAGTGTAATTATGAGGGCACAATGGAATTCCTGGTTCTATGGTGGAAGAGATTTTTTTTACAAAGAATTATTATTTTGTTTAAAAAGACCAGCATTATATTTTATTGTATATTATATATATAAGTTATGTGAATTGGTATTTTGCCTGCATGTATAACTGTGTAAGGATGTCAGATCTTGGAATTGCAGACAGTTGTTAGCTGCCATGTGGATGCTGGGAATCCAACTAAGGTCCTCTGGAAGAACAGTACAGTGCTTTTAACTGCTGAGCCATCTTTCCAGCCCCCAATCCTAATTCTTTAAAGTTGTAAATAACAAAAGATATTTGTCTTCCTGGGGTTGGAGAGGTGGCTCAGCAGTTCAAGGCACTTTCAGCTTTTCCAAAACACTTGAGCTCAGTTTCCAGCACTTAATCAGGCAGCTTACAACCAGCTGTAATTCCAGATCCAGGGGGTCTGACATCTCTGGCCTGTGCATGTACCTATACTCACATCAGCATACACACAGAGACACATGCATACACATTGATGAAAGAAAATAAAATATACAATATTTATGTCAGAGTTCCTATTTATATACTTAATGATTCTTTTTTCTCATTTTTTAATTATTAATAAAGTCTCATTTTTTTAAAGGATTCACTGGTTTCTTTTTTTTTAAAAATTTATATGTTTATTTATTTGTCTTGGTGTATGCCTGGAACTGGAACTACAGACAGTTGTTAGTTGCCATGTGGGTGCTGGGAATCGAACCCGGTCCTCTGGAAGAGCAGACGGTGCTCTTAACCGCTGAGCCATCTCTCCAGCCCCTAAAGTCTCATTTTGTACCCTTGTCCAAATGCACTTCCCCTCCTGCCCCTACAAGTCACTCTTCTCCCATCTTCTTATCTACTCCCTGACAAGGACAGTAGGTCCCAAGGTCCCAAGGTGGCATAGTTCAGCATCCATTCCAGGCAAATCCACTTTCCTCATGTCTGCATCAAGAATGGCTCAGGTGTTCCTCTGGAGGGAATGGGGTCCAAAGTGCCAGTTCAAGGTGCTTCAGATCTCAAGCTGTTCAGTGTTTGTGGTTTGCTGCTTGGACATGCTTTGCCTTTTGTTTAAAGTTCACTAATGAGTGAATACATCCCCTGCTTATCTTTCTGGGATTGTGAAACCTCGCTCATGAGAATATTCTCCATATCTATCCATTTGTCTGCAAATTATAGAATATCATTGTTTCTGACTGCTGAGTAGGAATTGAATGAAGTTGTATATGGTCACAAAGGTCAGGCCATATGCGTTTAGGCTATATAGAGTAAAGACAACTTGTGTGCAAAAACATCTTTCTAAATAATAATCAGCAAGATGATGGGTAATCTGAAGCAAAGCCACTCATTTATTATACATAGGAGAGGCATGAAAGCACATTTAAATAACAACCCACACTTTACAGAAAGAAAAATACCAATGCTCTTGTTTATTTGGAGTTTTTCACAAGATCTTAAAGATCTCACACAGATTCATTCATGGACCATATTTCAAAGTCACACAAGGGCCAAAATGGCATGATAACCTCAAAAGTAAAAAGGGGCCACACATATTGGTTAATTTTTTATTAATGAGAAATATGTAGTCATCAACAAGGACACTTTAATAAAAAGTATTTGTTTTAGACTTACAGTTAGCAGAAGGCTAGAATCCATAACAGTGATGCTATTCTTGGTTGCTACAACTGGAATTAATTAAATGTAAAAATATGGGGACATACTTTTGAGAAAATTTTGATTGAAGCAGGAAAATAAAATATTAATCAAGATTATTACACTGGGTAGATAAAATTTTAATTCACATCTTTTGATGTGGAGAGCATCACCTCTTGGACTTCTCATAAAAACCTATATAAGGACATAGGAGAAGGAAGTTTTATTCTTTGCTTGTTTGCTCTCACCTTCATAACAACTCAAATTCTTAACTGACCTTGGAGCCTTTAGAATTCCAGCATATACTGAAAATGTGCTGAGACATCAAGCTACTGCATGAACTCTAGTTGGCATCTAAATAAAAACCTGGAGCCAGATATTGGGGGAAAAGCTGAAATATCTGAATGAGGAAACCAACCACAGTCAATTCTCACCCAGCCAGCTTCTCAAGCAAAACAGAGTAAATGCTATCTTCAAGGATCCTCAGCCTGGCTTGCCATTTCTGCAGAATGAACAAATCTCTCTCTCCTCCTGCCTTTAATATTTTTCCCACTCTGCTGTTCTACTTCTGGGTTCAGCTCTGTATCATAATCCCAGAGTTAGAATTAAAGGTTTAAGCTACTACTACTTGTCTGTTTTTCTCTGAACTCATAGAAATTCAGAAAGATATCTGTCTCCTGAGTGATGGCATTGAAGGCATGAAATACCACTTGGTCATCCCAAGAAATAGGATTAAAGGCATGAGACACCCCTCTCTTATCTTCATAACTTGGCTGTGGATGATTTTGTTCTCTGATATTCCAGGTTGATTTTATTAAATATACAATATATCAACACATCAATCTTTGTGGATTGAACAATTACTGCACTTTTGAATTTTAATAGTCAGAGGCAGCCATTGTTGGACTTGCTAGACTAAGGTCTGCAAATTAATCTATTAAATTCAGATTCACTCTATAAGTTTTCTTATTCTAAGAGAATCTTGACTAGTAAAATGATGTTAGAGAAAAGGTAGCAAGCAGAAATCAACAACTGAGAGTTTACATTTTAAACCGTAGAAGAAAACAGAACATACTGGGACCAATATTTTAAATATACCTGCAAAGGTATACTTCCAATTCTTTTTAAACATCTACCAACTAGCACCACAATATTCACATGCTTAAAAATTGAGGTAAAAATTTCATTAAAACTAAGAAATAATCTTAGTAATAAATCACAGCTCTCCTGAGGGAGTTTATGTCTGCATAAAAAAAGAAAATTATGTCTGGTACTGCAAACCTAGCCAGTTGTAGAGGTTAATGAATTTATGTGTCTTTAAGGAGAAATTGAAATTGTGATTTTACTACACCATCATAGTTTCTAACTACATTCTAAATACTTATTCTTATGCACAGGTATAAAAATAGTTTTTACTGTTCATCAAAGAAATTTCTCTTTGCAAAAGTCATAAATTCTTACTAATCAAACTAATCAAAGCACAGAGGAGAAGATAATGCAGAATCTAGTTTAAACTAATAAATCTGCAATTCAGTTCCTGAAACTATGTTTGGGGATTATGGAAAAAGAGTAGATAAACAGATTATAAGAGATAGAAGAACAAAAGATTTTACCTGGCAAGTTTATAAAATGTTCATTCTCTCTTCAGAGTCTCAGTTCTTGCTAATGGAATATGAAGTGGCTGCTTCATTTGTACTCCTAGTAATAGGTAATATACTGTCTGTACATAATAGTGGAACACTGCAGATTGTAGAAGTTGTCAGTCTACTCAGTAACTGCAACCATACCTATATTTCAAAATAGCTAAAAGCTACTTTTAAACTATAGTCTGCTGGGAAAATGTACAGCTTTAATAAGAAAAAATGATATACTAAAATTCACAGGCCAATGGATGGATATGGAGCATATCCTCATGAGCAAGATCTCACAAACCCCAAAAAATAAGAAGGGGATGTACTCACTTATTAGTGGACTTTAATAAAAAGCATTCTTACTTCATTGAAATATGATTGGTGAATGAAGTGATTTAAAACACACTCACACAAAAACCAACTTCAGGTTTGACTGTAGAAGGGTTGCTTAGCAGGAATTTGTGGAGGACCTAATACATCTGTAGGCATTAGCTGTGTGTGCTTTCTTTATCTATAGCTGAGCATAACCTGGCTTGAGGAGCTCTAGATTGTATTTTTTATGTTTCATGTATTTTAGAGAAAAGACAAGTTTTATTACTATATGTTTTTTAGCTATCCTGGACATTTTGCATTTTAATATATAGTTTGATATTGATTTTCAAAAAACAATAAAGAATAGAAATATACATACAGAAAATGCAGAACCTTGTCAAGAAGTGACCCAGATGTGAGCATATTCCAGCTCCTGAGTAACCCAGAGAGTTTTTCCCCAAGGCTGTGGTCACACCCACAGCACTAATATCATGCCCTCACCCAGCAGTCAGGCTTTAGACTAGAGCTGGGAGGGATCTCCCCCAGCTTTCCCTACAGACACATAGCAGGAGAAACCTCTGATGGCTGGGCCCTAGCTCCAGGATGAACTGCATCAATATAGACAGAGTCATTTGACCATTGTACCCAAGTCCAGAACAAAGTCAGAGAACTTGAAGACCTCGTGTTCAGAGCAGACCGGAGACACAAAAGCCCCCTTGCAGCAAAGGACTTGGAACTGACTAAGAGTGAACACTTGAAGCAATGGACAGACACCAGTGCAAGAATACATATAACAATATAAAGAACAACAAGGCAACATCAGAAGTATTTGGTGGATCTAAAACACCAGGACCTGAACAGAGCAATGAAGACCAATCAGAAGGGAACAACATAAAGAACATATTTATGAATATTATAGAAGCCTTAAAAGAGGATATAAAAAATTCCTTAAAGAAATAGAAGAAAGGTTTGGGGACTGGGTTCTGTCTGTGGTGCATGTCTACAGAAACTCCTTAGCAGACAGGAATAGTCTTTGGCTTTGAGGGGGCTCCTCCAGCTGCTGCTACCAAAACAAGGGAACTTTCATGGCCACCCCTCCTCCAACTGCTGCAACAGAGGACTGACAACTTTGAAATCCAGACTCAGACTGCACCTAGAGGTGAGGTTAGGTCAGCAGGCATTAGTGCCTGAATCCCAATCCCAGCTCCTATTAAAAGTAACTTGCATGGCCACCCCACCTCCAACTGCATCAGCAGAGAAAAACTGAGGACTTGAAATTCAGACCCCCTCCCAGAGCAGAGTCAGACATTGAGCAGACCCCTTGCTCAGAGGCGACAGGAGACACACAAACCTTGTTGCCACAACTGACCAGGACTTAGATCTGTGCATATCCTGTGCACAACTGACCAGGAGCCACCTAATTGTGAACCCCTGAAGCCATGGGCAGATGCCAGTGCAAGAATACATCTAATAATATAAAGAACAACAAGGTAACTCCAGAAGAAATTGGTGGTTCTACAACTACAAGACCTGAACAGAGCAATGAAGAGGAAGCAGAAGGAAGCAACACCAGCAATACCTTTATGAAGATCATTGAAGCCCTCAAAAAAGATATTAAAAATTCCCTTAAAGAAATAGAAGAAAATGTAAAAAATTGGAAGAGATGAACAAATTGTTGAAAGAAAACCAAAAATAGGTAAACCAAAAAATGAAAGAAACATGCCAGGAACTAAAAACTGAAATAGAGGCAATAAAAAAGTCACAAAAAGAAGCAAAGATGGAAATTGAAAACCTGAAGAAAAAAGCAGGAACTACAGATAAAGCATAACCAATAGAATTCAAGAGATGAAAGATAGAATCTCTGAAGTGGAAGACTGAATAGCTCAAATAGATATATCACTCAAAGAAAATACTAAAACCAAAAAAGCCATAAGACAAAATGTTCAGGAATTCTGGGACACCATGAAAAGACCTAACCTGAGAATAATAGGAATAGAAGAAGGAGAAGAATACCAGCTCAAAGGCACAGATAATGTATCCAATAAAATCGTAGAAGAAAACTTTCCTAACTTGAAGAAGGAAATGCCTGTAAAGATACAAGAAGCTTACAGAACACCAAATAGATACCTAACCTCCCAAAAAAGTCAGTCTGCCACATAATAATCAAGCCACAAAACATACAGAACAAAGAAAAAATTTTTATTATTTTTATGAACAAAGAAGTCACACTTTCTATCCTTGTATATCCTTATTCCAGGTCCCTTCCCCCTCCCACCACATCAGGTCATTCTTTCTTCTCCACAACACCCCATCCCCTCCCTGGGCAGGCGGCAGGCAGTCCCAAGGTCCCACTGTCCCAATATTGCTTAGTTCACTTTCCACTCTTGGCAGATCCAGTTTTCTCCCCCTACCCTCAAGACTGATCCAGGTGTTCCTCTAAGGGGAGTGGGATCCAAGGAGTCAGTCCAGGGTGTTTCTGATCCCAAGCTGTTCAGTGGTTGTGGTTTGCAGCTTGGGCATGCTTTGCTATTTTCTTGTTTGTTTGTTTGTTTGTTTAGAGTCCACTAATGAGTGAGTACATCTCCTGCTTATCTTTCTGAGTTTATGATACCTCACTCAGGAGGATATTCTCCAAATCCATCCATTTGCCTGCAAATTTTAGGATATCATTTTTTCTTATGCTGAGTAGTTCTCCATTGTGTAGATGTACCACAGTTTGTTAATCCATTCTTCAGTTGAGGGGCATCTAGGTTGTTTCCAGGTTCTTGCTATTACAAAAAAAAAAAAAAGAAAGAAAAAGTGCTCATCTTTAGCCATCAGAGAAAAGTAAATGAAAACAACTTTGAGATACTACCTTACACCTGTCAGCTTGGCCAAGATAAAATACACAGATTACAGCCTATGCTAGAGAGGTTGTGGAGCAAGGGGAACACTCTTCCATTGTTGGTGGGAGTGTAAGCTTGTTCAGCCACTCTTGAATGCAGTATGGCAGTTTCTCAGAAAATTGAGAATCAATCTCCCCAAGGATCCAGCAATACCACTACTGTGCATATACCCAAAAGATGCACATTCACACTCCAAAATCATTAGCTCAATTATATTCATAGCAGCATTATTTTAATGGCAAGATCATGGAAACAATTTAGATGCCCCTAAACTGGAGAACAGATTAACAAACTGTGGTACATCTACTCAGTGGTGTACTGTTCAAAAATAAATAAAAATTTTAAAAAGAAAAGTTAAAAAATGATATTCCAAAATTTGCAGGCAAATGGATGAATTTGAAGAATATCATCCTGAGCAAGGTATCACAAAGCCAAAAATATAAGTATGGGATGTACTCACTCATTAGTGAACTTTAAACAAAAAGCAAAGCACATCCAAGCTGCAAACCACAACAACTCAGCAGCTTGGGATCTGAAGCATCTTGGAGTCCATACCCTCCAGAGGAATACCTGGTCTTGATGTTGGGATGAGGATAGCAGATTTGCCTGGTGTGGATGCTGAACTTAACCACTTTGGGACCTTGGGACCTCCTGCCCTTGCTTGGGAGGAGATAAGGAGATGGGGAGAAGAGAGAATGACTGGGATGTGTGGGAGGAGGAAGGGTGTTTGAACAAGGGGACACATGGATAAAAAAATGAGACTTTATATAAGAAATAAATAAATGATATACAATGACAAAAAAAATCCTAACCTAAATAAAGGAAATGCCATGAAAAAAAATGGATTGTAGGTGAGTATAATCAAATAAAACAAAACAAAATTGACATATTGATATTTAACAAAACAAAAATTATAAGAGAAAGATCTTTAGAAAAGGTACAAGAATCAGATACCAACTTATTCACGCATGCAAAAATTCAATAAAAGCACTAAACTGAAAGTCATGATATATGTGCACAAGACTTAAATCTGTGCATATCCTTTGTATGTTACTTCAGTCTCTGTGAGTTTGTACAAGCTGTAATAATGGTGAGTTTGAGAAAATTATTTTCTTGTTGTCTTTCCTTTTCTTTCAGGCTTGCATTCTTTCTTTCTTTATCTGTCTCTTATTACATTTTTTCAGATGTGTATTATAAAAACCTCAAATTAATTTGGATTTATTTGCATTTTCCCAATTACCAAGGATGTTAAATATTTCTTGGCTATTTTATTCTCCTTTTTGAGAATTTTCTTTAGATCTGTACCTCGTACTTAAATTGAGTTATTAGTTGTCTTGATATCTATTTTTTGGAGTTCTCTGAATATTTTAGGTATAATCTCTTGATCTAATATGCACTTTGTAAAAACCCTTTTCTATTATGTAGGCTGCTGTTTTGTATAAATGAAACCTTCCTTTGCCTTACAGACCTTCTCAGTTTCATAATGTTTCATTAATGATCTGTTGGCCTTAGATAATGTGCTAATTGTGAATTTCAGAAACTTTTGCTATTCTATCAGGTTCAGTGTATCTAGTTTTATGTTGAGATCTTTGATTTATTTGGAATTCAGTTCTTTACAATGTGATAGGCATGGATCTATTTTCACTGTTCTACTTACAATATCCAATTAGACTAGCATCGTTTGTTGGAAATTCTATCATCCAGTTTGCACGCTTGACTTACCCAAATCAGGTTGTCAATAGGTATGTGAATTTATGTCTGGGTTTTCAGTTCAATTCCATTTATCAACATATATGTTATGTGCCAACACCATGTTGTTTTAAATTACTGTATCTTTTTATTAGAACTTAAAACGGGAGATAGTGTACTTCCAGCAGATTATTTTATTATTCAGCATTGTATTAAATATCCTGGGATTTTTATATTTATATTAAAGCTGAAAATTTTTCTATCATGATCTGAGAAGAACTGCATTGAAATTCTGTCAGATTGGTTAAGAAAAAAGATACAGATGACAGCCTATGCTGGAGAGGTTTTGGAGCAAGGGGAAAACTCTCCCATTGTTGATGGGAATGTAAGCTTATTCAGCCACTCTGGAATGCAGTATGGCGGTTTTTCAGAAAACTGTGAAT
The DNA here is from genome assembly GCA_004025045.1 of Sigmodon hispidus. NCBI lineage: Eukaryota > Metazoa > Chordata > Mammalia > Rodentia > Cricetidae > Sigmodon > Sigmodon hispidus. The sequence continues at coordinate 7,253 of PVIH01022093.1, read as the reverse complement.
CAGTCTCCCCAAGGATCCAGCAATACCACTACTGGGCATATACCCTAAAAATGCAAATTCACACTCCAAAGGCATTAGCTCAACTATGTTCATAGCAGCATTTTTCGTAATAGCCAGAACCTGGAAACAACCTAGATGCTCCTCAACTGAAGAATAGATTAACAATCTGTGGTACATCTACACAATGGAGTACTACTTAGCAGTAAGAAAATATGATAGCCTAAAAGTTGCAGGCAAATGAATGGATTTGGAGAAAATCCTCCTGAGCAAGGTATCACAAACCCAGAAAGATAAGCAGGGGATGTACTCATTAGAGGACTTTAAACAAAAAGCAAAAAGCAAATTATGCCCAAGCTGCAAACAACAACCACTGAATACCTTGGCATCTGAGAGACCTTGGACCAGCACTTTGGAGCCCATTCCCTCCAGAGGAACACCTGACCCAGACTTGATGTTTGGGTGAGGAAAGTGGATCTTCCTGGAGTGGATGCTGAATTAAGCCACCTTGGGACCTTGGGACCTCCTTCCCTTGCTGGGGAGGAGATAAAGAGATCAGGAGAAGAAAGAGTGACTGGGAGGAACGGAGGGGTAAGGGAATTTGAACAAGAGCATATATGGATAAAAAATATGACTTTATTCATAATAAAAAAGAAAACCCCTAAGAAAAGAAAAAAGATATTTTAAAGGTTATTGCATTGAATTTGTAAATTGCATCCCGTAGAATGGCCAAGTTTAATTATGTCAAACATAGTTAAAAGTCTATGAGCATTGAAAGTATTTCCATCTCCTAAAATCTTTTACATTTTCTTCTTCAAAGATTTGAATACTTTTATTTTTTATTTTATAGTTTTTTGTTTCTAGTTTGGGATATGACCTTTATTGAGCTTATCCACCTGAGTGGAAATAATGTCTGTACAAAACCAAATGCTTGTTACTATAACTTCTGCATCACAATTAAAATCCAAACAGTTTTTTAAAAACAGTCAACTCAATCAAAACCCACTACTTCAGAATCAATAGCTTCTTTGAAGCCACAGTAACACTTAAATATGGTTA
>PVIH01022092.1:0-18503 GCA_004025045.1 Sigmodon hispidus | reverse complement strand
CGGAGGTTTGGCATTACTCTGGTGAACTCACGCCCCAGTCGCAGCGAAGAATCTTTGCACCCAGACTCCTCGAGGTCCCTGACCCAGAAGTCTCCAGAGGCATCGCTTAACAGGTAGGGAGGGGGACCAGGTGGCGCGGAGGGTCGGCTCCCCCTTCACCGATTTCGGTTTTCAGCCAGGCGTGGCCATCCTGGATCTGTGCAAAATCGTAAACGTTATGAAATTTCTTTTGCAATCGATTTTGCACATGGTAACTGCATTGCACGGTTCTCTAGCATGAAGCTGAGGATGTCGTGTCGCAGTATCAAAAGATTAGACACGCCTGATCTGGTCGGCATTATTTCACTCACCCCTGCAAGGGTGTTTCTCTGTGTATCTTTAGTCCATCCTACACCTAAAATGTGAGATCTCGGCGCCCACCCAGCCCAGAGGAAGATTGTAACTGTGGTTTAAGGCGTCTAGATATCCAGCAGGAGCCTCCAAGACATGTTACCATTGTGTGTTGGTTAGACACCGAATTTTGTAGAATTGAGAGGGGAAAAAATGCTCTCGAATTGCATTTTTTTCTTTCAAAACAATGTTGTTTGCTCATTTTAAATTTTGAAAGTGAACAGAAATTTGGCTTTGTGTAACTTTCCTTTAAAAAGCATTTCTATGTGTGTTATTCAGACTCTTTCAAGGATGGCCTCAGATCTGGAACAGTTGTGCTCTTATCTTAATGAGAAGATTTGCAATATTAAGAAAATTCTGTCGTTAAGAAGTCTTGGTAAGCAAAATAGACTCACTGTTTTGGGGTAAACACAGTGCATCTTGATTACTGTTCTGCCATGAATGTCTTATAGTAAGGTAATTTTAGATTTCCAATAGTGATTTTTCAAAGTACTCCATTGTCATTTTTTAAATAATGCAGAGGTGATGTTAAGTGATGGTTGAATATTTCACTTTACTTACCTACATTTGTTCCTAGCCATAGGGCCAACAGTAAGATTTGAAGGGGGATGTAGTATCCATGGTTCTAGAGCTAAGATCGACTACTTTGAAAGAGAGAAGAAAAACAAAACCAGCCAACCAAATAAACAAATAAAAGCTTCAAATGAAAAAGATCTACTAAGGGTGAAGTAGCCCATAACCAGTTCTCATTCTGTTTGGAGGAAGCTTATCCCTGTGTATCAGAGTGAAACAGCTAATTGAAAATGAAATTATTGTTAAGGCATAAAGGTTAAAAAAAAGAAAACCAGATTATCCTTACCAAGTCTAAGATATTTTAAAAGTAAGTTTCTTGACTTTTTCCAGGAGAGTTCAAAGCTTTCTTAATAGACAGAATTCTGTTTTCTGAACACATTCAGGAGGTTTTACTATAATTTGTGATGTGGCTTGATAGTTTAAGGTTTTAATTTTCTTTGAAATACAAAATTTTGTTGAATATTCTTCCTAGAAATTTGGTATTTTCAATCCTCATTTGAAAACTCCTAATAAAGGAACTGGTTTATTTTGTCGTTCATGGTTCACATTCCATAAAAGTTAAATCCAAGACATCTGTAAACTCAACCTAGCAATTCCTCTCATTTTATACTCAAGAAGAGGCTTGTCCAGGTCATCCAGCTTCTGGGCACTCAGTCTGAATTCCTCCTGCATATCTTTCCATCCATATACCACTTTGTTGAGAAGAATCTGGTCAGACATATCAGTACACACTTTTGATCCTAACACTTGGGAGGCAGAGGCAGGCACTAGAGAATCTCTGGAAGCTCGAGGCTAGCCTGGTCTACATAATGAGCTACAGGACTGGATTACATAGTGAAACACTTTAAAACAAAAAGAAAAGAAAAAAATTGGATTTTTAATGTTGAGCTTTCTTTAGGTTCTCTTTATGAGGGCTAGATTAAAATGGTTGGATAAACATAATTTGAGAGTATAAAGTTGGATTCAAACAGCCCTACCAAAAAGCCCCTGATGTCATTTGGAGGAAGAGACTTTGTTTCCACAGCATGTTTAATAAAGTCTTGTCATTTTTTCCTCTGTGGCTGCTCCGACTTACCAGACACCTAACATCAATAAAGAAAACTCTAAAATGTAGATGACTATTTTTTTTTGTTTGTTTGAGATACTAGTATTCAGGAAAGATACTGTATTCAGCTGTTTAACTCACCTTTCTGAAATTATCATGAGCACAAAAATCTGTACCCTTTTGACATTAACTTATCAAAGCCAGGTGGCTAATTTCAGTACTTGGGAGATAGAAGGCGGGCAGATCTCTGAGTTCAAGACCAGCCTGGTCTACCTAGTGAATTCCAGGGCAGTCAGGGCTATGTAGTGAGGCCCTGTCTCAAAAAAACAAAAACAAACCCCTGAAACTAACTTAGCAGTTCCCTTTAGTTGTTATGAGTTGAGCGTTGGATCGTGTCAGTCAGCATTGCAAAGCCGCAGTAGCACATTGGTCTTTGCAGAGATGAAGTAGTTGGTACTTAACAAGTGTTTTGCTAATTTCCAGATGCAGTGTTGTCTTCCTCGTCTTTTCATGTAGTAACCTGTGCAGCAACCCCTCTAACAAGTATTGCTATCTCGGACATCAGGCCAGGAGCTTCTAGCTATTTCCTTTTGCCTCCACACAGTCTATAAGTATACATTCTTTACTTGTTTTATTTCATTGTTTGGTTGTTTGAAGCACATCAAAAAATTCTTTTTTTGACATAGGGTCTCTCTATATAGTCCTGGAACTCCGTAGACCAGACTGGCCTCAAATTCACACAGAGATCCTCCTGCCTCTGCCTCCTGGGTGCTGGGATTAAGGTAGTGCCCAGTCTAACCCGGCTGGCATTAAAACTTTTAAAATTACTCATAGAACTTTTGTTTCCTTGACTTGCTGTGTGTGTTTGCAGGAGTTGTCTTTCTGATCAAATCGGGTTGGGGTAGATTTCTTTTCCTGCTGGGCAGCTTGCTTGTTCTAAATCACTCTGGCTGCAGGGAGGGAAGAACTTTAGGGTGTCAGGTCTTTTTCAAATCTGGGAGGTGTTAGGTGATACCAGAAGTGTAAACACCCTCTTTATAAATATGTCTTGTCTTTGTTTCTTCCAGGTACCCAGTCTGTATTTTTGTTGTGGTTTCTATCTCTGATTAAGGTTTTGAGTAGTGGGGATGGCATAAATATGAATTCTAAACTTATATTACAAATTCCCGAAGAGAGCTGCCCCGTCTTCAGCCGCTGTACACTTGAAGGACAGTCTAAACATGAATTTATCTCCCTAGAATTTTAAGTTTTTCAGGTTACACTTTAATAGTATATCCTCGGAAGCCGGGGAACAGCCTCACTTGAGATTTTTTCATTTTTCATCCCGTGGTTTGAGGCCGCCGTAAAGTCAAGGGTAAGGCAGTCACTGACATCAAAAGCTCCTCTAGCATTCCTCAGTACTGACTGGGATTGTTGTCACATCTGTGAATCCCACCTCATGTCAGCCCGAGAAGAATGACCTCTTTCTCACGAAAGCAAATATACAAGTGTTTATTATTTCTAGATGTTTTGTTACATAGAAAAGATTGGCCAGAAGTAAAATCAGCAGGAAGCAGTTTGTACTTAACCTGTCTCCTCCTTCTCTTCCTTACTGCTTTGAAGTGAAAGGTAGGCCAGGCCTGGTAGCATACACCAATAGATCTGCACTGAAGAAGCTGATCAAGGAAGATTTAAGCCAGGGCTACTGCCTAGCAAGACAAAGCCAGACAGATGAGGTTTACAGTTACCTAGGAGACAGGTCTCAGATCCGAAGAACACGCCCTTTCCCACCCAAATGTTTTCCTAAGGCATAGCTGTTAGTTCCAAGTTTACAAGGGACTTGCATGTTTTGGTTTTATATATACTTAGTTTTCCATTTTATCTTTATAACAGGCCAAGCCCCTGCCTTGCAGACCACCTTAAGTAAAATAGGAGATGAGATCATAACAGTACATGAACTTCTAAATAAGTTTGAGTTGGAAATTCTCTATCAAGAACAAACCAACAAATCACTTAAGGTAATGCATTCCTAACTTGAAAACAGAAGGCAGGAAATACAGACTCTGTAGTCACCAGGTGATTTTTAAGGATGCTTCGTTTGTGATGCTCTTGGCTTTGTAATTTAGTTTATAAAGTAACATTTGTATTCTCAGTATAAAGCAGGTCAGAATGCCAACTGCTTCTTTATGCTAATGGCCAATAGCACAGAAACTTGGCTAAAAGGAAAGTTTCTAAAGAATGTTTTTGTAGGTAGGTTTAATGTAAATAAATGATGTCCTGGGAGAATGCTGGGGGTGGAGGATGGGGTTAGGGTTACCCGCCTTGAGTGACATGTAGGTCCTCACGGTGATCGCCCTTGGTTCTCTCTGCCATGCTGAGAAAACCATTTCACCTCTTGAGGTCTCGGGATCCTCATTTAAAGAATATGGAAGGACTGTAGCTGCTTTCTGTTTCTTCACTTCTATGAGACATGAGGACTAATCACTAAAGCTTGACATTCACTCACAAGCACCTTTCGTTCCAAGCAAGACTTGGAACTTCAGCTAATAAAAGTGTTTCTGTGCTATCCTGACACACTGTAGCTATGTCATGTTGGCACCATTGTAGTGTTCAGTGAGGTTGAAAATGTCGCCTCCGAGGTCCCCTCAGCCTGCAGTCTTCATAGTCTGAGAAGACTTCTCAGCTCTAGATGTGGGCATACTTATGCTTAATCTAATCCCCAGTACAAGTAAACATGGTCGTGAGCACAATTTAGTTCTCAAAAAGAAAGATGTCATAGATTCAGAATGGAAAACAGTATCTATCAGTTTCCACATGTCCTGGAACATGCAGGGCTACATGAGAGCCCAAAGCGTGTTCTCCTGAAACATAAAGTCTATTCACATTATGATTGACAACCAGGTGTCAAGAACCCAAAAGTATAGAATATTTTCTGAGTTAAAGTTTACATGAGTTCATTGCCCCAAATTCTAGTAGAAGTTAAATAAAATACACACATTGTATACGGACACACACACTCATAACACACTGCACACATACACCTACACACACTCCCACACACATTGTATATACACACTGTACACACACAACCTACACATACACACATTGTATACACTTTCCACACACTGTACACACATACACACACTCTCTGAATCAAACCCCGAAACTTAAACTCAGAAACCAGAAACATCTGACTGGTCTGGGTTGACCCTGATGACTTGGTGCTGTCTCATAGACATCACTGGGGAACATGTGCCAACTCAAGAGGAACAATTTGCTATACTGAAAATATCAATAATTCATCTATTTCTTAGTTGCTTCCCAAGGTTAAAGTGTTTGGGAAAGATTTCAATTTCAACCTGATCTCAGTATTATAATGTGGTTGATTTTAGTGCTTGTTCTCTGAAAACAGAAAAAAAAAAAAATTCAGTAGAGAAAAATATCACCATCTAGAAAACACACTAGAAGTTAGGTCTCCCTCCACTTTTTTTGTCTGAACTGAGGATCAAACCCCGCGCCCTGTGCTTGGTAAGCAAGTGCTCTACCACTGAGCTACCCAGCCCCCAGGTTCTTTATTATGATTTTGTTGCTCATTTTGAGTTTCTGCATTTGGTGTCTTCCTACTGCATCCTGTGTTCCCAGCACCTACAAGACTGTGAGGATCAGTCTTTCCTGACGGTACACACATCACACAGGTAGAGAAGGAACTCTTGCTCACAAACATTTTTAAAACTTAGGAGCTCTGCGCATCTCTTGAAGATGAGTTTAAAGATGTGGAGCATCTCAAAGAACAGATTCCTTCCTTTTTACCTCAAGTGACAGCAACCCAGAGCTTGTAAGTATATTTCCAATTCTTGCTGTCTGAAGTTATTTGTGGAAACAGATACCTTGGTCATTCTCTGTCACGTGCTTGATGTTTCTGTCAGTGTCCACTCACTTTCTTGTCTCTTGCAATAGAAGCTGTACTTGCCCTATCTCTTCCAGTTTCTTCATTCTGCACCTCTGAGGAAAATGGCTCACTTCCCCAGGCAAGGCTCCCCTGCATCCGCCCCACCCCGGCTCCTGTTCTTGGACTTTGCTGTGAAAATGGGGTATTTTGTGGTATCACTGTCTCTTTTCACTGTGTACCAGTCCGTGCCTCCTGGCCAGACTGACAATGAAGATCCCTGGGCATCACCAAGATTTTGACCTCTGTGTAATATCTCCACTAACCCCGGGAACCAGGGAAAGCTCTGCCTTTAGGGTAAGCTCAGCTCAGTGAACCCTGAAAAACAGTTGAAGAAGCCATGGGCTTTACACTTGCCATTCTCCCAGAAGCCCTCGAGGCTGGCTCTTAGCTGCCACTGCTCTTGTGAAAGCCGTGGCTTGAAGGCTGCCATTCATCCTCAGCTCTGGGTGTCTGTCCCTCACCCCCCATTGTTTCTAGGTGCTGTGTTATTCTGCTCTACGCATCCTTGGCTGTCATTGTACATTCCTCAGATGTGACTTCCTCCTTTCCCTCCTCCCTTCCATAAATGCTGGCTCTAGTGTGCCTGCCTGACTCCAGATAGCCGTACTCTTGTCTTGATGTCTAGTTCTGGTGTTCTTGTCCATTGCTGGAAATCCAGTGAGGAGCTCTTTCCTCTCCATCTTTATAGGTCCAAGGCCGAACTCAGTGATACTTTTGTTTCCCATGTGTCCAACCAAGCTCTTGCTTTTTTTGCCAAGTAGGGCTGTCCTGTCTTTACTATTTCTTGTTCTCTCTTAGTTACCAGCTGTCCAATAGTTCTCTCAGATTTTGTCTTGTCTTCTACCTTGTTCCCATTGCCTGACTCTGAATAAGATATATATATATATATATATATATATATATATATATATATATATACTTGTCTTTATAATATAAGAGTTTCTTTGTTGAGCCAGCCCCCCATCTCTCCAATCCTGACACAAAATTATGTTTCTAAAAGGTACTTTCTGTAGGTACAAACATTCCATGGCTAACCTAAGTATATCATATATATATATGTAGAAATATAATTCTAGTAGTATATGTAAAAATTGAAGAATAGTCAGTATTCATAGCTAAGTTCAGAACATATTACCAATACCATAAAATACTTCTGATGCAGATCCTCCATCTCCTGTAGAGGTAATAGCTATTCTGGCCTCGAGAATGGTTAAGATTTCCCTACAAGAAGATAAGGCTGCCAGGGAAAGTTATGAGTGATTATTAGGGAAAAGAGGCCTCGTGGTTATTAGTCAGGAATATAGAGTGGGCTGGACACTGGGTATTCAGAGGAATGTGGCCAGCAGAACTGCTGTAGCCCAGCTTCGATTATCCCGGTCAGGTCAGTGAAGTTTTGAATAGGTTGGAGATGTTTTCAGTGGACACAGTGAGCTGGCAGGCAGGAGTTATCAGGCACATTCTTAGCACATGATCAGGAAGGTACAGGGAGGGGTCAGCTCGTTTAATGATGGAGGTCATGTTAGCATTCACAAAAAGATGGTTCCATCACCGTTTTTATTGTAATTTCTACCATAATTCTACTACACAACCAAGATTGTATTTCAAGTTTTATTGACAGCCCACAGCAACCAGTCATGTTTGCTGTGCTCTGGGTCTGGTCCCTGCTGTTGTCTTTCTGGGGGAATTTCTTTGCTTGTTTCTGTGTTGGATCTACAGATTTCTGATCTTTCTTAAAACATTTCAGCCATTGTGAGAGCAAATGTCTTGGCATTAACCTAAAAGCCATGGCCCATTATAGACTCCGTTTGCCAGAATAAGTCTACACTAGGTAGTGACTGATAGTAACAACTATCAGGGTAGATGGAAGGTGGCTAATGTTTCCAGGGTCAAAACTAGGAAAAGAAAGAAGAGAATCTATTTGGAGTTGAGTTCAACTTTACATATATTGACTTTGAGAAGCAAATAGAAATACTGGTGAAGATGTGCAGTGTATATTCTGTGCATGACATGTTTAGAGTATATAAATGAAAACAGTCTGAAGATTTAGGAACTTCTCAAAATTCCTCCCACAATTTAGATCTTCATAACCAAGGGGTAGGTCTAGGAAGAAAAGGCTGTCTGTAAAATTATTAAATCAGGATATGTCACATGTTCAGTTTTTCCCCCAGCTTGAAAAAAAAAAGATGTCTGGTATGCTGATTAACTCTAACAATTACCTGTATGTGTGTTCATCTCTACTCGGTAGGGTTAACAAACCAGATCTGGATCCTAAAGAACCAGTTGAAGCTGAGGAACCTGTTCTGGCAAAGAAGCCTCCCAAAGAACAGAGAGTTATTAAAGAAATGCAGTTTATCACTACTGATGAATTCAATGGTGTTCCTGCGTAAGTACTGAGCATAAATTCTAATCCTCAGCACGACTATTCAACATCCCTGATTCTTTAAGTCATAAAGCTTGAGTGCATGAATTTTAACAGGTGATGTTGAAGTAAAAAAGCCAGGAAGCATTTGTTTGTGAAAGAGTCTCACTCTGCAGCCCTGGCTGGCCTAGAACTCATTATATAGACCACACTGGGAGATTAGAGGCATATTGTGACATGGACTGTGTCACTTTGTGGTTTGGTGCCTGCTACATTTTTTGTGGGAAGTTCAGCATTTTAGATACATTCACTATTTGCAGGAATACTGTCACCAAAGGACAGGAAAGTGTAATCACATTATAATCTCCAAAGAAAAGTTTATTGTGGTGATTTTTAAAGAATAACTACATACATTGAAACACTCAGCTCTCAACAGGATGTCTCAATCAAATCCCTCTCCTCAGAGCTTAGAGAACCCTCTAGAAGAGGAGGCAGAAAAAGTGTAAGAGGCAGAGCGGGTGGAGGACACCAGGGAATCAGGGCCTCTAAATCAACATGGTCAAAGCACATTTGAATTCACAGACTGAGGCAGCGCTCACAGGGCCTGCGTGGGTCTGCATTAGGTCCTCTGTGTGTGTATTTTCTGGTTTAGGGTATTTATGGTATTCCTAAGTATGGTGAATGAGCAGGTCTCTGATTCTTGTGCCTCTTCTTGGGATCTTTTCCTTGTGTTTGTCCAACTCCAATGTGTTATGTTTTGTTTTACCTTTTTAAAAAAATTTTATTTGAGAAGTTCAAGTAAATATTTAAATATATGTTTAATATATAAATATATAATCAAGAAAATATAAAAATATAAAATAAAAAAGAATAACTATATACTTTTTTTGAAAAACAGATACATGAAATCCCGTTTAACATATTGTCAAATTAATAATGTTATTAAAGAAATTAATAAAGCAGTTGTTGGTAAATACAAGATTATGCATCAACCAAAAGCATCTATGAATTCTGGGAAGAGAAATCTCTACCAAAGATATATTAATGAAGAAACAAAGGACACGAAAGGTAAGTGATGGGATCTATGAGGGCATGCCAGTTGCTCAGAGAGTAGTAGACCTCGACTCTAGGACATAATTCCTCTGGAGAGATAATTCTCTACAGTTGTGCTAACATTTCAGTGTGTGCCTGACAGTTCTGAGCTTTAGCCCTTGAAAAACTGCAAACTGGACAGAGTTCTCAGCTCATCCAAGGTCTTCTGATTAGGTGGTAGAGTTACTGTGGGTTCCTTTCTGTGGGTTTACCATGTCCACAGAATACCTCTGGAGAAGTGAGCTGTCAAGGTATACCAACACTGCTCACCACCAGCAGGGCTACCCAGAAGGAATGCAGCAATGATATCATGTAGCCACAGTTGATGGAACATTATTTTTGCCGGAATACCATTTCTCACTGTGTTTTATGTTTGGTTAGGGACAGTAAGAAAGACTCAACTATTCGAGAGGTGACCCCATAAAACTTTTGTGAGAATTGGACTCTGAAAGTTAGGACCTGGTATTTTTCTTTTCAGGTCGTTTTTTTATCGTGGAAGCTGATTTAAAGGAGTTCACAACTTTGAAAGCTGACAAGAGGTTATACGTGATCTTGAACATCTTGAGGCATTGCCAGAGACTGTCAGAGGTTCGCGGGGGAGGGCTCATCCGATATGTCCTCACTTGAGGCTGTGGCAGGCCTGGGACCGGCTGGCAGCAGAGCACAGAGGATAGTCTTGAAATTTCACTTGTAATGTTTTTAGCTTCCACGTTTCCTGGTCTTGTTTCTTACAGAAATAAAACTTTGGCTAAAGCATATGTATTTTCAAAATGTGCTGCTTTCAGGAATGTGGATGGATGGAGCTGGGGCTCACAGTAAGCAATAAGCCAAATCAGAGCAACAAATAAATGTAAGTGCAGATCATGGGACGAGAATGAGGAAGGGAGAGAGAAGACAGTGGAGGTTCCCTAGAAGAGCAGAAGGGGGGGCTGTCTGGGGACCAGCTGCGGCAGGGTAGCAAGCACAGAAAAGGAAGGGAGTAGATTAGAATAAAGTATAATAGCATACGATGTATGGAAATGTAGTAATGGGACTCATTTCTTTGTGTGCTAACTTAAAAATTAATTTTAAAAAATCACTTTTTAGCAGATATTCAATAGTGCCATGTCCAGCCTCTGTGTGAGGTGTTCAGTGAAAAGCACACCTACTTCTGTTACGTGGACAGTCCTGCAGATACTGTGAGCATAGATTTGATGTTGGGAAAGATGGGATAAAGTCTTAATTTTCTGTGTGCCCTTCAAAAACAGCTTGCCTAAAATGCATTCAGTATAAGCCAGTCTGTCTGCTTCAGCCTGTAATGAAGTATATTGAGATGCTGTGATATTGTCACATAATAAATATGTACTTTACTTTCAATTTTTTATTCAGAGTTTCTAAAACCTTCGAAGTGTCCTAAGTGATGAGTGTGTCTTGCGTTGAACCCAGTTTCTGACTGTAGTTCTCAGGTGCCTTTGAATTTCCTTGGCTCTGAGCTTCTTCTGATTACAGTGAGGTGATTCTTGGTTGGCTTCAAGGTAGGAGCTGGTTACCGGAAAGACAAAGCCATGACTAGAAAGTTGCAATTTCAAGTCAATCTCCCCTCCCAGGGGGAGGAGGCTGGGGCTGGAGACTAATGGTTGATTAAGCCAATGGGCTACATCTTTGTTACATTTTTTACCTGTGAAGTTTGGGGAGTTTCCTGGTGCCAGGAAAGTGATGCACCCCAAATTATGTGGACAGAAGTTCCTGTGCCTGAGACTTTGAGGCCACCTCTTCATCCAGCTGCTAATTGGTATGCACTCTTAAAGCCAAATTCAGTGTTTTCCTGCATTTTTAAAGATGTCCTTGGAAAACACCAAACACCTAACAATTGGGGTTATATTAGTCAGAGTTCTTCAGAACAACAGATCCAGTAGGATGAAATATGCATGCATGAATTTATTAAGTCAGTTTTAGAACTGTAAGAGCAGCTAAATCACACTGGAGAAGCTATGAACCCAGTAGTTACTTAGTTCTTGAGACTAGATGCCTCAGCAGTCCAGGTGGTCCTATAGTAAGTTTCTAACTGGAGGGGCAACAACAGGTAGTTACTTAGTCCACAAGGTAGGGGGCCTCAGTAGTCTGATCTGCCATGAACTGCTGGTCCCTAGTCCCTCCCTGATGAGGGCTTGGAAATGCTGGTGCCAAATCAGCTTGATGGCCAGAGGGAAGGCCCGCTGAGCAGGAGGCAAGATGGTTTTCCTGCTGACATAGGTGTCAGGCAGGGTGGGCCTTCCTCATCAGTCAAGGCAATCAGGGCAGTTCTAAAGGTGATTCTAATCTGTGACAAGTTGCTATTAAAGCCAACCATAATGATAGGTTGTATAGGGACTTTGATTTGTAGCCAAATAGGATGTAAGTGTAGGGACCCACTAATTGTTATGTAATCTGAAGTGGGCAGTAATTTTGTGGGAATTTGCCCTTAACAAGGAGGTTACACTAATTCTAGGAGTGTTAGCATTGAACTGTGGGATGTCTAGCTGCTGTCTAGATTTTTGGAGAGTTGATACCCATGGGAGGAGAAACTCTTCGCATTTAGGATCAATACAGTGTAGTAAAAAGTTCCTGACTGGCCTAGCCCCAAGATCCAGACCAGTAGTCCCAAATAATCACACAAAGGCTTATATTAATTATGTTAATTTTTTATATTAACATAGAATGGACTGCTCTGCCCATTCTGGCATAGTTCATCAGTAGCTTCTCCTTGTGTCTTGCAAAATGTCTTTGGATTCTCTTCTGTGAAGCAGGAACCTGTAGGTCTATCTTTGCTTAGTCTGGCAAAGTTCCAGGGGTCACTTTTCAATGGGTCCTGCATGCCATACAGCATACTGTCAGGCAGTCAGCAGTCAAGGCTTGAACAGTTTCTTGCCCAGTGGCTAACTTTTGCCACAAAGAAAGTAAATTCCATTTCTTTTTTTTTGATGCCCATCATCCTCTTGCAGTAGACTGGTGCAGCCAGGACCAGACATGTCTCACTATCCAGAGAAGTCTAAGCTCTTAAAACATTTTAAATGCCATATTCTGTGGGTCTTTGAAGTGTTTGAAGATTATCTAATCGAAATATATCTTTGTATATCTAAAAGGAAAAACCTAACATGACTGTAAGTTTGCTTATCACAGATGACTATTACTCTGTATTTTTTATTTATACATTACAATTTTAAAGAAATTGCATAAACATAATATCTTAAACAAAAGTAGAAAAATACATACAGTATAACAATATTGGCCTTAAATTTGTATCAATAAACCAAAACCCATATCAATGTAAAATATTTTGAGATTAACAGTTGATTTTTGGATCAAAGTAGATTCAATAATCTGTCTTTTGTAATCATTTATATATCATATCCCCCTTTTTTCTCTAGGAAGAGATTGACTGTGACCATTAACCATTTATAATGAAAACAAACATTTATAAATAACATTTTGGGAATTTGGGTGTAGTTCTCCATAAATACTTCCCACTGACTGGGGGTGCTGGCAGTTTTGTGGAGGTCCTGAGGCTGGATCATCATAGTTGGCAGCCTTGAAACTAATGTTATCATCTCTCCCTATCAGAGATTTTTCAGGGGGCCTTTTTTGATCAAACCATATTAGTCTGGAAGCAATCCACAGGTTCTCATTTTCTGTGGAAAGAAAAGCAGAACTTCTTCAACACAACCTATTCTTAGACCCAAATTTCAAAGATATCCAAAATACATATATATTGGTTTAACTTAGCAACCTTTACAGTCAAACGTCTTTCTGCAGTTAGCTCATTAACAGTTAAAAATTTAAAAGAAAGCACAATAATAGACATAATCCAGACTCTATATTTTTCTCTTTCTTTTTTGCATTTTTTTAAAAAAAGATTTATTTATTCATGTGATTGCTGGGAATTGAACTCAGGGCCTCTGGAAGAGCAGCTAATTCCACCCAGTTCCACCCAGCTCCTTGGTATGTGAGAGCTTACCTTCCTGGCTGAGTTACTGGCAGAAACCATATTTACCATTCCAACTCTGGGAAATTTTAGGATCCATAGGCCACCAAGTAGAGCACCGGCACCCACTACTCATGAACTCCATTTAAGTATTTGGTAACAGGGCCTCTTAAAAGAGCCACACAATTTTGCTACTAAGGCTGAGTCACTTAAAGCAGCTGCACCTCCGCTCACTGCCAGCAACCAGAGCGACTCAAGAAAACACTGCTGCTAAGAGGCCGTCTTGGACTCTGTTCCCTTTTGATCTGTATGAACAGAAACCTTAAATCCATCATAGGCAGGTTGTGCTTACATTGAGGCTCATGGGAGACATTAGGAACTGGCCTTGTTGCAGCTTAAGCCCACATACCACACCATGGCTCACTTGAGAGACACAACTCCGAAGCTGTTGTTGGCTCCATGTCTGTGTTCTACAACCTTTTTAAAGCTTCCTCAGGCTTTATGCAGATGTATATGCCCCATGTTGGAATGCCATTTGTAGTGAAAAGTTTCTGACCTGGACTAGCCCCAAGGTCTGGACCTGCCCGCAGCTGCTTAGCTCTGCCTACCCCTGAGGTCTGGACCAGCAGTCCCAAAGTCCCAAAGAAACACACAGAAGCTTATATTTATTACATGCTGCTTGGCTTATGGTTCAGACATACTGCTAGCTAGCTCTTGTGTCTTAACCCATTTCTACTAATCTATGTTTTGCCACGTGGCTCGTGGCTTACGTCTTGTTCTCTCAGGCAGCAGCTTGCAGTGTCTTTCCCTGATTGTGCCCTCCTTCCCCTTTGTCTATGCTTGGATTTCCTGCCTTCTTCTAAGATGCTTTGCCATAGGCCAAAACAGTTCCTTTATTATCCAATGATCATTTACAGCATACAGAAAGACATCCTCCATCAGTGTAGGGATGTATAATGGAAGAAAACAGCTTTTCCTAGTAAGATGAAAATGATAACCTGTGAACAAGTTGAAAAGGGTCAGGAGAATATGCTAATTGGATTCTAAGATCTTTGTCGTGTTCCTCTTGAGCACCTGGGGAGGCTGTCTGGTTTATTAATAGCTATGTCATTTGCTTGCCAGGCGCACCCCTGTATAGAGAAATAATATGTACCATTACTGTGATGACTACAGAGTGAATTCCAATCCCTGAATATTCATTATTAGCCATCTTCTTTAATTCAAATGCAGGCATATTTTTATTTTTCATTTTTGTGGTTCTAGAGGTCAAACCAAGGGCCTTACCCATGAGAAGCAAGCACTCTGCCAACTGCAAGAAACTTTTGAGCCATTTACTTTTATATTTATTTTACCAATTATTTTTCATTTAGGTATGCAGTTGATAAAGTATAAAGAGAACAATAAAGGCATTCATTTTAAAGCCACTACCCTTGACTGTTGTGGGATATTTTGATTGTACTCTGACACTCCTGAGACTGCCACTGAAGCTAACCTTTGAATCGGGGTGGAGCCAACAACCAGCTGAACAGAATTGGCCATAGAGAAGCCAGAGATTTGGGTAGAGAAGATGCACCAGAAAGGCTGGGTGAGGACTTGAGTGTGGCGCTTCTCTTTGGTCTGGACGAGGGGGAGACATGGCTCTTGCAGTGTCTCCTGCCAAAAAGCAAGGTCAGCTAGTTGCTACTCAACTTCTGAGCTACCAGGTTTTCACTCCAGCCTTTGACTCCCTAGTCTTATTGGTAAATAGAACAATAGAGAATTTAATCCTACATATTCTGGCTGTGGCAGAGTCAGGGCAGGCCTTAGACCATAATTAAAATATCAGATTAATATGCAGCTACTAAGGAAAACATCACCTGATCTTCACTTTTAAGCAAAACAACAGATTACTTATTTATTTTTTCATAAATGATATCTTAATTTTAAGAGAAATCTTCACCCTGGCTCTACCCTCAGGTCCATCTGTTTCCCTTTTTGCTGTCTGTTCATGACATCCTGTAAACTTTTCTTCAGGAGACATTTACCGTATCTTTACCCCATAGGGCATCAACAATGAACCACAGTAGCCATTTCATCCAAGTCCAGCTTGGTGAACCACTGGGTTTGTTAGGCTTTGTTTTGGGAGCGTGGGTGACTGTAGAAGAGCTGTGTCACTTAGAAGATCCCGTGTAGCATGAGTGCCAACCTCCTGAAGGCTGAAATAGCGCAGTCCCTCCTTCAGTGATTTATAGCACCTCCCCATACCTTGTGCAACTGGGACCAGGGCCAGAAGGGGTAAGTGACTGTAATCTTAGTGAGGGCCTGAGGACCCTGCCCTTATGCCTATGAGGGACTTGCACAGTAATCACAGCAGTTAAGGTAGTAACAGCTGTATCACATCTGGAGAGCCCAGTTCTACGACATAGGAATACATCCCTGTGTGTTTGCTTTGGCAGAACCATGCAGAGCCTGGGGCCTGATTTACTCACCTTACCTCGACCACCGGCAAGATGGGTGGTGGGCATCTGGAACGTCCCAGTTATGAGATAGTAATATTTATGTAACGTTAACCTAAAAGGCAAGGGGAAGTCACACTAAAATTTGAGTAGGGGGCTGATAGGATGGCTTTGTGGTTAAAGGTGCTTGCTGCCAAGCCTCAACTCTGGCCTCTATCCAAAGCATTCACGAGGTGGAAAGAGAACGGACTCCTGTAGTATAAAGTTCCTGACCCGCCCTTGCCCCGAGATTCTGACCAGCAGTCCCAAATAATCACACAAGGTCTTATATTAATTTTTTGTTGTTTGGCCTAGCTCTTACAACTTAAGTAATTTCTATTCACCTATGTCTTGCCATGCAGCTTGTGGCCTACCTGTACTTTCTTTTTTTAAAAAAAAAAACTTTATTTACTTATTTATTTGTCTTGGTGTTTGCCTGGAACTGGAACTACAGACAGTTGTTAGCTGTCATGTGGGTGCTGGGAATCAAACCCGGGTCCTCTGGAAGAGCAGCCCTTGCTCTTAACCACAGAGCCATCTCTCCAGCCCCCTACCTGTACTTTCACAGCTTGTTCTTTCAGTGGCAGCTTGCAGCATCTCTGTCTGACTCCACCCTCCTGCCCCTGTATCTATGCTTGGATTTCCTGCCTGCTTCTAAGATGCCTTACTATAGGCCAACACAGTTCCTGTACTAACCAATAATGAGCATATTCACAGAGTGCAGAAAGACATTGCACATCAAACTCATAAGTTGCTCTCTGTTTCCACATACATGCTCAGCCACACTTGTGTACACACATGACAATAAGTGTGGTTTTTAAAATTCTCTTAAATGGATTTGAGCTAACATGAGGATGACCTGGGGAGACATGTATTCTATTTACCCAAAATAAGTGCTGTGAGATGGTATCTAAGGGGTCTTTTCTTGCTGATTAAAACAAAACAAAAAAACCTGGAAGGGGATTGCAATAATGTAATCACAATTCTTAATGCACATGGTGAGCACGGGTTATTGATTGGTCGCTGCTCTTGTGATAATCAGGTAAGATCTTTCCCAGGTTTATCTTTGTTATGCCTGCGTGTAAGAATTTCCACAATTGCCACCAGGGAGGCTGGACATGCTGTAAAGAGTGAGGATTTTATTGTTACATATAGGTTCCCACGAACCTGGATCGATAGCCTAGTTCCAGCACATTGGAAAGACTAAGGATCCTGATCCCCAAAGGGCAGGGGTCTTTAAAGAAAAACCTACGTAATGAAGATGCGACACACCTTGACATTCCAGGATTGGGCAAAGGGGTAAGGTGCAGCAGCCATTGGAGTTTTGTGGCGCAAATCCAACCTTTGAATCCATTGACGGCTGCGAGTTCACTGGCAGACCTGGGCCCTGCCCCCAGATAGCATCGTGCGAATGAATCTAGGTCCTTACATCTTCATGGAGTCAGAGTCAGCATACTGCTATACTAGAGTAGCTGCTATCATGCTTACACTGGCTAGTTTTGTGTGTCAGCTTGACACAGCTGGAGTCATCGGAGAGGAAGGAGCTTCAGCTGAGAAAAATGCCTCCGTGAGATCCAGCTGTAAGGCATTTTCTCAATTAGTGATTGATGGGGGAGGGTCCAGCCCTTGATGTGTGGTGCCATCCCTGGGCTGCTGGTCCTGGGTTTTATTAGAAGGTGGGCTGAGCAAGCCATGTGGAGCAAGCCTACTAGTAAGCAGCTCCCCTCCATGGCCTCTGCATCAGCTCCTGCCTCGGGTCCAGTCCTGTTAGAGTTCCTGTCCTGAAGTGTAGACTGAATTAACCCTTTCTTCCCCAGCTTGCTTTTTGGTCCTCGCACCTGTGACATGGCTCATCAGGGCGTGGCGTGAGCAAGCAGCTCGGGTTCTGAGACAGATGAGACCAAAGGAGAGTGAGGCTCACCCATCTACTCAGGAGTTGTAAAGGAGGACCTTTACCTTTGCTCCTGGAGCGGTACCGGCCCAGCTGTCTGCCTTCTCTCCTGAATGAGTGTCAGGCTTGCGTGCACTTCACCTTTGCAGTCCCAGGTCTGGTTCAGCAGCTTGGCTCATTTCCAAACTTAATAGAAGCAGCTGGTCACAGGACATAAGGGCTTTGTCCTTCTGAGTTAGACAGAAAGGTTGGGCCACCAATGAGAGCAGAGATGGAGCTGGCAGATAAACTCCTGTGTCTGCCTGAGAGTGTTTTCTAATCTCCCTGGAAACACGCTCTGTGCCCGAGTGTCTGCTCTCTGTTTTGTGGAGCCCCAGCCAGCTGAGATGTTTATCACTTTGTGTTTTCTTCCCACCATCCCTGCTTATTTCTTTTTTGTTTCCCAGAGAAAGTGTTTGGCTTATTTCTGCATACCGTACACCAAGATAAGCTTTCGGCCTCGGCTCTGTATTTCCCATCAGCACTAGTGACTCTCAAATAGGTTTTACTTTACTTTAACGTTCACTCTCCTACAAAAATATAAACAGTGGTTTTGTGCTTCTTATTTATTGCCTCTTAACAGTGCTCCACAGTAGAGGGCGCTGGATAATATTATTGAACGTACAGTAACTGAACCAGTTGATAGACCTTGAGGCAAATGTTGTCACCTTTTTGTGCCTCTGTTTTCTATATGTTGAAACAGTTGCACAAGAATTTCTTAAGGACCTTGCACTGTGGTTTTTTTTTTTTTTTTTTTTTTTTTTTTTTTTTT
>PVIH01022091.1:0-28059 GCA_004025045.1 Sigmodon hispidus | reverse complement strand
GTGGTGCTGGGTGGGCCTGAGGAGACCGGACAGCTGCTGAAACACAAATTTGACTACATCTTCTTTACGGGTGAGGATGGCCCTGGCCAGGACCCTGGGGTTGGGGACAGCAGAGAACACAGTGTGAAGGCATTGAGGCACAAGGCTGTAGGCCAGAGTAGGGAAGAAATCAGGAGATGGACGTGTCCCTGAGGGTGGCCCTCTGGGAATCTTGGAGATTGGATCCTGGATGGTCAGGATAGGTGGAACAGCCCACAACTTGAGTTGAGATAAGTGTCTGTAGAGAAAGGGGGTCACAGTTCATGCCTGGACCAGTTGGCCACATGAAGATACTGTCTCTTGACCACATCCTCAGGAAGCCCTCAGGTGGGCAAGATCATTATGGCTGCTGCTGCCAAACACCTGACGCCCGTCACCCTGGAGCTGGGGGGTAAGAACCCCTGCTATGTGGATGACAACTGCGACCCCCAGACCGTGGCCAACCGTGTGGCCTGGTTTCGCTACTTCAATGCTGGCCAGACCTGTGTGGCCCCTGATTACATCCTGTGTAGCCAGGAGATGCAGGAGCAGCTGGTGCCTGCCCTGCAGAATGCCATCACACGTTTCTATGGAGACAACCCACAGACGTCCCCTAACCTGGGCAGAATCATCAACCAGAAACATTTCAAGAGGCTCCAGGGATTGCTGGGCTGTGGCCGCGTGGTCATTGGTGGCCAGAGTGATGAGGGGGAACGCTACATTGGTGAGTCTCTTGCACACAGCCCACTAGGGCTGAGACCGTTCCATAGGAAGATGGCTGTGTGGGACCCTGAATGTGAGCTTTAGCATGAGTCCTTGGGTCCTTAAGTTTGCTGCTTCTGACACCTTAACTGTGGCTGAGCCTGTAACTCCTCAATTTCAACCTTAGGCCCCACAGTTTTAGACTTGCTCAGCCATGTGGGATCCCAGTTTGCTTTTCATTGTCCCATGAGGCCAGATCCTTAGACACTCGGGCCCTGGAGTCCTGAGAAGTCAGATCATCAGACTGTCCACTCTGGAGCCTTTATTCTAAGTCCTGACAAGTGAGGCTATTTCTTTCTCTGTTTGTCCACAGCCCCCACAGTGCTGGTAGATGTGCAGGAGTCAGAGCCTGTGATGCAAGAAGAGATCTTCGGGCCCATTCTGCCCTTGGTCACAGTGAGAAGCTTAGATGAGGCCATCAGCTTCATTAACCAGCGGGAGAAGCCACTGGCATTGTATGCCTTCTCCAACTGCAGCCAGGTGGGGCCACAGAGAAGGTCAAAAGGGTGACTGGTCACACCTCCTGCTTTGGGCTTTAGACAAATTCTGCAGGTTTTAGCAGCCAACCTGATTCCATTGAATACTGCAGTCATCTAAGGATAGGATACAGGCAGGACCACAGGTGCATGATTGCACAGCTGTCTGTCCTGGCTGGGCTGGCCTCCAGTTGCAGTAACAGGTGTGTTGGGGATCTGCCCTCCCCGGTTGTGAACTGTGCAAAGCTCCTATGGGACTGGAGGGAAATACAGATCAAGACCACACAGGCAGAGCCTGGCTGGTTGCGGTAGGGATCCATCACACTCTCACAGTCATAACCTCCTCAGGATCCCAGTTATGAGCATAGACTTATGTCCTACATATGAAGCATGCCCCCAGTGGGTGCTTAGAATAAGGGACTGCTCAGTGGAGGGAGGGGATGGGAGAGGCAATACAGAGGTAAAGACTCTGTTCCTCCAGTGACACTGTGGGTTTACCCTGCCCCATGTTCTTCCTCTTCTCAGGTGGTAAACCAGATGCTGGAACGCACCAGCAGTGGTGGCTTTGGAGGCAATGATGGTTTTCTCTATCTGACTCTACCTGGCATGCCCCTGGGGGGAGTTGGTGAGTTCCTAGCCCCTCCACAATCCAGCCCCAGCCCTAGAAGAGAAGTCCTTTGCTCTTCTACCAGGATGTAGCCCTGAGCTTCTTATAGCCTTGGCTTTCCTATCTGGAAGATGGTTACTTGATTGTCCTGCCTTTCTGTGTTCCCTTTCAAGCTTTGGGCTTCTGGTCTAGGCAGGTGGCTGCTACCCAGGCTGCCAAACAAACTCTCTGTGTGTCTTGCAGGCAACAGTGGAATTGGCAGGTACCACGGCAAATTCTCCTTCGACACCTTCTCCCACCAGCGTGCCTGTCTGCTGCGCAGCCCTGGGATGGAAAAGCTTAACGACCTCCGATACCCTCCTTATGGTTCTTGGAACCAGCAGCTGATAAGCTGGGCCATGGGCTCCCAGAGCTGCACCCTTCTATGAGCACCACACTGCCTCCATCCTGCAGCCCAGCCCCTGATCTGCCTGAGCTTTCAGCTGCTCCCGCATCCTCAGTGAGTCCTGGAAGGAAGATGTCTGGCCAGGCCTGTGAACACTCCACTTCTGGAACTTTTTATAAACAGACCTGTAGCCAGGCAGAACCTCTGGGTGGCTGGTACAGTCCCTTCCCAGAGCACAGTCCTCTCAGCAGCCTCCTGATCCTCTGCTTAGACAGGTCTGCTGACAGAGAAGCCCCGTCCCCAAGGTTGGTCAGATCTGGTGACTGAGGGGGACTTCCTTTGTCAGATCATAGACAGAGCAGTGGCTCATAGCTCCATCCACACCCAGTGGGTGGCTTTGTCCCATCTCAAGTGACATGATCTTGAGCCCAGATCAGATTAATTGAAGGAATCTGCCTGAAGTGTGTTCATTATCTACTTTTCTGTTGCTTCGATCAAATGATCTGACATAGGCAAGTTCAAGAGGGAAAGATTCCCCTGTAGCTCATAGCTTCAGAAGGTTCTATACCCAGTGACTCAGCAGACATGACATAATACAGCTCAGTTCATAGGATGCCAGGTCAGGAAACATCATGAATAAGAAGGATAGCATGGTTGATTAGTTATGTCTGCTCTGGGCCCAGACAGGGGTGTGTGCATGTGTTGGCTACAACTTGACTCCTAGAAAGAGGTAATGAGAGATAGAGAATATAAAATTGGAGACTTGGGGCTAAAGAGATAGCTCAGTGGTTAAGAGCACTGACTGTTCTTTCAGAGGATTAGGATCAGTCCTCAGAGCTCACATGGAAGCTCACAACTATCTGTACCTTCAGTTTAAGAGGATCTAACACCCTCTTCTAGTCTCAACAGATACCAGGCACACATATGATACCAAGACACACCCACAGACAAAACACTCATACAAGGAAAATAAAATTTTAAAATGGAGGCTTGGGACCGAGTGTGATGGCACTTAATCCACAGGCAGGTGAATCTTTATGATCTTTGTAATGCTAGCCTGGGCTACTTAGTGAGTTCCAGGACAGTCAGGGTATGCAGAGACTTGTTCTCAAAAAGGCAAACAAAAAAACTGAAGACGTCCTCTTAACCTAGGAAAACTGAGGCCTTGAATCAAGATTCACAGAGGAAAGCAGGACTAGAGCTGAGAGACAGTGGGCTTCTCTGAGGATTGGGGGCTGGGTAAATAGCACGCCTAGCCCTGGAGTTGGTTCCTTGTTCTTTCACAGTCCTCCACCCCTGGCCCTGGGGCCACTTCCAGTCCCCCGCTCTGGCTTGCTAGGCTCCTCATCATTAGAATTACAGGAAATCTGAGCTAGTCCTGAGGTTGAGAAATTAAAAGTATGATCTAAGAAATTTTGAGTGATGGCATCTCAAAATGGTACTTGGGGGACACAGCAGAGGCACCTAACAGGGCATTACGGATGGACGAAGGAAGACATGAATAGATGACAGGAGGAACCCATGGGTGTGTGGACGATGGATGGATGCCTGAGGTGGCTGATGGAGGGATGACAAGACTGATGGGTTTCTAAGTAGGTGAGTGGGTAAGTGGCAGGTGTGGGAGCAAGCCTGTAGCTCTAGTGGGTCATGGTGAAATGCAGCCATAGATGCTGGGCCCACAGGGCTCATTAGCCTCAACTTAAAGTAGCCATAAAAAAAAAAAAAAATCAACCCTGCAGGTGACTCATCCTTCCTTGTCCAAACCCAGGACATTCAGGTAGCAAGAAGCCAGGGACTGGACACAGCAAAAGTGGGGGGCAGGTGGAGAGCAGAAAGACCCCAGGCCTGGAGTGTAAATGGGCTTTGGAGGCCAGGTCTGATGTAGGAAGGATTCAGGTAGAGGCAAAGATCCGTCCACATCCTGCCCTTGTGTGCACTGTGCTGGTTAGTGTTATGACAACTTGACATCAGTCATTTGGAAAGAGGGAACCTCAACTGAAAAGATGAACCCATCAAATTGGCCTGCAGGAAGGTCTGTGGGTCATTTTCTTGATTAATGAGTAATGGAAGGAGGGCCCCGCCGAAGGTGAATGGCGCTATCCCTGGGCAGGTGGTCCAGGGGTATGAAAGGAAGCAGATGAGCAAGCCCTGGGGAAGCAAGCCGGTAAGCGTTCCTCCAGGCATCTCTGTAGCTGCTTCCAGGTTTCGGTTTGACTTCCTGCCCTGACTTCCTTCAATGATGGATTTGGGCAGGCCTGGAAACCCTTGCCTCCCAGGTGGCTCTGATCTTAGAGTCTTTATCATCGCCACAGAAAGCAGGACACTGGCCCTTTAGCTTCTGTGTCTTACCTGGCACAGTACAGAGGACAGAGCTGTCCCCCAAGGCCGTACCTGTGGATCTCAGAGGGTTCTCAATGCCCTCCAGAGGAATACAAAGAGGCTTCCCAAGCCTCTACCCAGTATGGACACTGAAGTCTGCCCAAGCATCTATTCTGTAGAAAACAGAGACCAGAGGACAAAAGCCAGTGGTTGCTGGTTGCCATGTCCCCAGTACCCAGCCAGAGCTGGCAGTGCCTGGTACCTACATGGAATTAATAAGGCAGGGCCAAGAGACAGAAACAAAGACACCTCTCAACTGCCTCCTCCCCCTCCCCCAAACTAGTCATGTACTTTCTGAGGAGGGACCATGTCCTCACCTGGGCATCCTCATCCTAGTCTGAGAACTGGTGCTGATGACCTGGCTACAAGGCTCCTGGTTGATGCCTACATGGCTACCCTTCCAGGTCTCCACGTCCGTGAGGCTCAGAATGGAAACTCTGATTCAGTGAGCTTTTTACCGCAGCTGAGCCCTCTGTTCTGAGCCACAGTTCCCCCCTCCCTTTCTCTGTCCACTTTCTTCCCTCCTCTGGTGCAGGCCATGCGGTCCCTGGCACAGCCTTCCAGGTTCTTCCCTGGCTCATTCCCAGGGCTGACATCCAAAGCACTTTCAGAGAAAGACAAAGCCATCTGTCATCCCCTAGTCCTTGGGGAGGGGACACACCAGTCAGCTGCCACAAGCCCTCCCTGTAAGGCAACAGCCTCCCTCTCAGAGTGGTCTGAACACTGTTTCCCGGGGATTCAATTCCAGAAGGAAGCTGGAGGGGCAGCCACAGGACACACTGTGTCACAGATGTCACCTTGGGAGTCACTGGCAGGGAGATGGGACATCATTTGTGAAGAACAGACAGGACGGATGGATGAGTCTGGACAAGCTGGTAGGGGAGTGGCCAGTGTCACTCCCCTGAGGACTCAGCAGACCGGTGCAGGGAACGAGGCTGAGGAACCTTGACCAAGATGTGAGAAATCCGACAGGTAGGCCAGAGGGGCTGAACAATCACAGAAGGGGCCTTAGCCTGGTCGGCAGAGTGGACAGTCAGGCAGAGGCACCAAAGCCACAGGATGATCCTCAGGTGTGGATTCCAGGCCACAAGGCCCTCGGATCAAGATTCACAACTTGGGGAGAGGGAGGAGATTAGTTCTGATACCTTTCTGGGCCTCAGTTTCCCTAGCTAGAGAGATGTCGGGCCTGTGGGTACTATGATGGGCATCGTTGTCACCCTTGCTCACCCTGGAGTGTCCCTGCCCATGTCAGTTTCCCAGACCTGCACTAGCTTTGCCCCTAATCTCCATAGATGGCTCAGGCTCACAGCTGCCTCACCCTCATTCCCCAAACAGGATCTGAGGCCCAGGGAGGGCATCACCCCTCCCTGGATCTCACAACTTGACAGGGGCCCCTCTCTTTCCTGCCGCTTGAGGGTATAATGCATTGGGTTTGCCCCCAGCCTCTGGTCACACTGTGTCTGGAGACAGACAGACAGACACACACACACACACACACACATACGGGGTGTGTTTATATGTTGGCTCCCAGCCCCACTTCTGTTCTTGAAACCCACAGAAACAGAGAAACCAGAAACCAAGGAAGTGAGGCATTCCTCCCTCCCTCCCCTCCCCATAGCTCAGACCCTGTGTGTCTTGGCAGGAAGGGCCTTGAACACTGCCACTGCCCTCAGTTGCCAAGTTGCCAAACAAATCCTTCTTCTGAGTCCCTCAGGATTCAGCAGGACCCCAGCATCTGGGTGGCCTTCAGATTGAACACCAAGGCTTTGGGCTGGGGCGCAGCAGAGACTGGGAAGGAGGTAGGCCAGGCCGACCCATCTGCTCATCTCCTGCCACTTACAGGGGAAGGGCTTGGTGAACAACTCCTAGGAATTGTTGACAAAAGGTTCAGAGAGGTCTGAGTCTCTCAGCTGAGGCCCCTGACCCCAGAGACAGTTCTCAGGCCCACACCTCACTGCCTCCAGCTCTCTGCCAAAGGACAGCTGCCCTGGTGAGAACAGAGACTGAACAACAGGTCCCCACTCTCCACACACTGACAGGGAAGGAGGGCATGCTCAGGCCACCTGAGTCCAGTGTGATTGAAGTAAGTTAGCCCAGAAGACCATGGCCACCCAGAAACCTCAAACTATCTGGCTCAGCCTTAGAATGAGGGCATCCTGGGACACTGGTGTGGAACTGACAGACATAGGTAATCCAGTTGCACAGTTAAGTGGTCTTCATGCTTCACCGGCCCCATCCTGCGCCTCTCCCCTGTGACCTCTGGACAGAGCCTGGTTCCTGCCAGTGCACAGTTGAGCTCAGTGGGACAAGGGTCAGGGGGCAAAGATTCTCCTTTGCCCATCCCCAGGACCCACAGAGACAACAGGTAACAGAAGAGTCAGACCCTGTCTTCTAGGTCCAACTATCCCTTGTGTTCAGCGCATCCTTAGCTACTCTGCCTGAGCCCCAATTTCCATGACTGTGAACCCGGGCCTGAGGGCTGCTTCCCAAAACAGCCATTTCTGTTACAGCATCCCTGAAGACCACAGAAGCCAGGCGAAACATTTTGCAATTTTGTTTGAAGAATCAATCAATGAGCTATACCATTTAAACCCCATGGCCTTAAAGAAGTGAGGAGGTGCCCGAGAGCTTCAAGAACAGAGGGTGATGCTACAGAGACCAAGATAAGGGGACTTCTTTCCTGGTGGCCCCCAAGGTACAGGGCTGGTGCAGCCACAAGCAAGTCACTACCCACTGCTGTCTGCCGAAAGAAGCCTCAAGGAAAACTCTCTGGATGGATCCAGGCAGGTCACCAAGCAGGGCCTTATCTACCCATACGGGACCAGGTCCTGGACCACCTTGACAGTCAGCAAAGCCAAATCCTTTCTGAGGTGTAGGAGTCATTGTTCCAAGTCAGGAATCTCTGTGATTAATCTTCCAAATATAAGTGCAGCTTCCAGCACGAGTCTTCAGAGGCCCCGCCAGGGAGAACTGTCTCCACTTCCAGAAGAGGAGCAGAGGGCAAGGACAGGAACCTGCCCTGGGGACCTGGACTGTAGGCTGTGGGGGTGGGGCCTTGTGAACTTTAGCTGCTTGGCTCTCAGCCCAGCCACCCACCCCCAGTTCGTCACTACTGGGCACAAACACTTCCTGCCTGGAGCTTCCAGGCCTGTAAATACAGCGGGCTAGGAGGTGGACACATCAGGCCTGTGACCTAGGGAAACCCAGACGCACCAGCAGGTAAGAGGCCTTGCAGAGGCTTCCTGCCAGTTCAGAGGGTGCAAGGGTGACCTGGAACCCACATGTTTACATGTTTGCTGCACAGCTAATGGGGTGATAGTCTCCTCTCCCCAGATAGTTTGACATTGACTTTACCATCTATAAAATGAGTGTATAGTTATATGATGATGATGATGGTGTGGGTGGGACCGGTCCAAGCTTTTGAATGTCTGAGTGCCTCTTCTCAGCCTAGGTGTTAGACCCGGGGGGGGGGTGCATTTCCACAGCTGTCTGAGTAAAGCAAGCTGTATTTAGAAGTGCACAAGGGACTAGCCAGAGAACAGCTTCCCTCTAAGTCGGGGTTTCAGAGAGCAGCCCCTCACTGGCTTTTGAGGCCCCTTTATGGGGAAGGGATAGAGTTGATAGATAACAGCTGCTGAGATAATTGGTTGTTAGTCCTGGACAGAAGAGTGTCTGTTCCACAAAGCTCACTAGTAGATAGATGCTCGAATGCATCCTGTGGAGTTGCCACAGGTGTTCCGGAGTTTAGCAAGACAAATGGCTGGGTGCACATCATGGGTACACCATCAAGTTCAGCCCAGGTTGAAAAACATGGTTTGCAGGATACATTAGGTTCAGGAAACAGAGACTTATTCTTTTAAGGTCTGGAGACTTAGTAACAATGTGTGACAATGTGGCTCCTTAGCAACAGTGGCTTCTGTGTTGGTTTCACAGGTGAAAGGAACTTCCTTCTAAAAGCATCACAAAATAAAGCCTCTCAGAGAAAAATACGAGAGCAACACTCGCTCTCAAAGAAAGTTCCAGAGGTGGGGCTGAGGTTCCAAGTGAAACAAAAATTTGGCTGAGCTTGAGCTTGGCTTCTGGGTACAGGTTGGCCACAGCTGGCACTCCCACCTACAACCTCTTCACGAGCAGCCCCCTGCCTCAGAATTCTCAGACCTGGGGAACTGACCCTCCTGCCTCAAGCTGGGATGTGCTCCCTGCCTGTGCCCCGGGAGCCCCTGCGCCGAGTGGCTGTGACTGGGGGCACCCACGGAAATGAGATGTGTGGCATCTACCTGGTCCGGCACTGGCTGAAAGCTCCAGGGGAGCTGCAGAGACCCAGCTTCTCAGCCATGCCAGTTCTGGCCAACCCAGCAGCCACAGCTGCCTGTCGCCGCTACATAGACTGTGATCTCAACCGCACTTTCACCCTCACCTTCCTCAAGTGAGTAGGCTTGGCCTGGTTGGCTGGTCCACAGCCAGGTGCTAGCATCCCTGCAGACCCGCCTCTGTGGCTAGCATCCTGCAGACCTGCCTTTGCTCATTGACCCTCTGGTTTAGAGAAATCCAGATCAATGTCATCTCTTTCCAGGAGGTCTGTCTTGATGGCAAGCTGGGTCAGTCACTAAACCTTAGGCCAGACTCTTTACCAACTGGAGTGAGATTCGCATGGGGAATAGGATCTAGGTGTGAACCTCAAGCTAATGGGAACAGAGAGGAAGAACATAGGGTGTATGTGTGGTGTGGGGGGTACCTAAAGCATCCAACCTGACCAAAAGCAGTCAGGGAAGGCTTCTTATAAGAGGTGGCAGACCCCAAAGGTGAGGAGTTAGCCAAGAGAAAGAACACTGATTGAGATGAGGAGGCCTCGTGTCCTTTGCTCCTTTCCTCACAGATCCACGGCCACTCCTGATGACCCATATGAGGGGACAAGAGCCCGAGAGTTGAATGAGCTACTGGGTCTCAAGGGTACAGACCAGGCTTTCGACTTTATTCTAGACCTGCACAACACCACAGCCAACATGGGTGTCTGCCTCATCTCTGAAGCCTCCCACAGCTACCACAGCGGCTTCAATGTGCACCTGTGCCACTACCTACAGGTAGTCCCTAGAGAGCAGGGAGGGGCAGACTGACCAATGCCACCTTTGCCTGGTCCCTGTCCCCAGGGTCTTGTACTTGCAGCTATTCCAGACTCTCTGGAACCTTCCAACCAAGGGAGAGAGGTAGGGCAGGGTGGATGACCCTGTGCTCCCAGTACACTGCAATTCCCAGCCTCAGTGCCTCAGTTTCCCCTCTCAAGAAGGCCTGGGTCCTGACTGGCTCCTCTCACCCCACAGCAGCAGAACCCAGGACTGCCCTGCCGCCTCTTGCAATGGGAGTCACCCGAGAAGGAGACCTACAGCGTGGACTCTGTGTCCAAGAATGGAATCTGTGAGCCTGCTGGGTGGTCGGAGGGGGAAGGGGACAGAAGGGCGGGGTCAGGGCCTGGAGAGGAGAAATTAGAAGGGCTAGGCCAGATGCTTAGAGGGCATTAAGACCCAAAGGGGCAGGACTTCCTGTAGGTGTCTGGGCCTGGGACACTGCCTGACGGCTCCCTTCATGGTCCCTAGGTCTGGAGATAGGCCCCCAGCCTCAGGGAGTGCTGCGGGCCGATCTATTCTCACGGATGAGAACTCTGGTGGCGTCCATTCTAGACTTCATCGAGCTCTTCAACCAAGGTGAGACTCCCCCCCAGTAGTTTGCAGGGAAACTGAGGTCTGGGGAGAGGGCCGGTTGCTGGAAAACGAAGAAATGGACAAGTGGTCACACTCAACCTCTACACAGGTGCAGCCTTTCCCGCTTTTGAGATGGACATCTACAGGATCTTGGGTGCCGTGGACTTCCCACGCACTGCGGATGGCGACTTAGCTGGTACTGTGCACCCTCAGCTGCAGGTCAGTGCTACAGGGAGCGTGTTGAGGGGTGGCACCCTGAGTGATGGACAGAGCCCCCAGTACCTTAGAGTCAGAGCTGGACCAGGGAGGCTCCTGGGTGTCTGCCTGCCCTTCTTTGACTGATGAAGCAGAGGAGAGGGGAACAGGATATTTGCAACTTTTTTCCATGGGTATGAGAAGCCTCATGTCTGTGAGCTGACTGTCCACACGGGGTCGCTGTTGAACAGGATCCTGTGCAGTCCTGCAGCTTTTTACTGAGGCATTCTCAGTATTTTCGAAAGTATTTGACTCCTGGTAGAACATCCTAAACCAGGTCTGCCCATCTGTTTTGCAAATACTATTTTTAAAAAAAGTTATTTTAGGAAGTTTACTTAAAAGAAAACATGTTCTATTATTTGTCCGAGACTGTATACAGATGCAATTCTGACGAGAGAATATGTCCTGATGATGGCATAGCCATCCTAATTTGTGTAGTATGATATTCTTGTACCCGATGACACATTTCTCAGGACTAACCCTGTCTTTAGTGCTCCTTGGCAAAGCTGGAGTTATTCTCTGCTGGGGGGTGGCGATGGGGATACAGGTCACAGCCCCAGCAACCTTGGCATTGGATATTCTTCTCCTAGGACCATGACTTTGAGCCGCTGAGGCCTGGTGAACCCATCTTCAAGCTGTTCAGTGGTGAGGACGTGCTGTATGAGGGGAACTCCATTGTGTACCCCGTGTTTGTTAATGAGGCTGCCTACTATGAGAAGCACGTGGCTTTCCTGAAATCTGAGAGGATCCAAGTCTCTGTACCTGCCCTGCCTGGACTGACCTCCAGCTCCACCCTGGCCCCCTAACCCAAGGCACACCAGCCTGGTCTCAGTCTCCCTGTCTGAACAATGGGTCCTAAAGCCCAGGGTTCCCTGTTCTATTCTGGGCACTATGTCCCTTGTCAGACAACTAACCCCATGATATAAAATGGAATGTTCCTGGAGACCTCATTTCCTGTCCTTACCCAGCATGGCCTCTGACTAGGAAGTGGGTGGAGGAGAGGAGGGATGCCCACAGGACCATGCCATAGACCCTCATCTGTGGGCATAGCATACTGAAGGGTAAACTGGGGGAAGGGCCAGCCAGTGTAACCTTGGACCTGAGACCAGTGGTAGTAACCTCTGAGCTCACACTTTGGCCACATATCCTGGAATTAGAGATCCTACATGTGGAGAAATATTTAGAGAGGGACTTCCAGGAACCCAGGAGGGGTCCCCAGCTCTCTCCAGACGTGTGCCCACATAAGCATGCCCAGCTGTGCTTGTCCAGGTGTGTGCCCACGCAAGTGTTCTTAGCATGTGTAAATGTGTTCCCCAGAGTCTGTAAGTGTTTTTCTGAGGTGATCTGTATATGTAGCTGGGCACATGGCCTAGGGCAAATTTCCAGATGGCTCAAGGGATTAGGATGCAGAAGGGATGTACCCAGGACAACTAACTGCCCAGCTGCAGGGCAGTGGGAGATGGTTTGGGCTGGGGCAGAAGGAAACTCACCAGGAGTCAAAGTCCCTTTACCACGTCTACCCTCTCTACCTCCCCACCCACCGCCATCAGAGAAGGAAACGTGAACTGAAATCTGGGACCTGTGTCTGCCCTGCTGGGACTGACCTCAGCCCCCACCCTGGCTCCCTAATCCTAGTGTGAGGTCCTAGTGGTATCCCCCAGTCCTCACTCAGGTGCCCTTCTGGGCAGGCACAGCATTGCAAACCACCCAGGAAAGGTCAGGATGCTGGTACCCAGAGCTCTGTCATCCTTCGGCCTCACTCTCTGGGTCTCCGAAGTCTGCCTGGCCCATTTATCTCCCTGCGGCCATGGCTGCCATGCCGCCTCCCGGTATTGAGCTGTGAGATGAAAAGGTGTGAAGGATATGGGTGCGCCAGGGACCAGCTGGCAGACAAGATGGATGAGAGGGCAGTAGGGGCCAGCAGGAGCCTGGGGCAGCACAGCAGGCCAGCTAGGGAGGGGTGCAGGATGGCTTGCCGCACACAGTGTGCAGGTGTTCATGTGCTGAACTGTGTCCTCTGCGTGGAGAGACTATACACACACATAAAAGCTCCATCCACTGTCCTGCCATGAGTGGGCCTTTGAGTTCGTGAGTATGCATGAAGGCATATGAGTTAGCATGTCTATGCTCATGTGTATGTGTTTCCCATTATATGTATCTAAGGCAAGCATGCACGCACACACATCAAGACCCAACAGAATCTCAGGCTGGCCCACTTTTGGGCATCTGGGCTGAGGAACTGCAAAGACCAGGACAGAATTCCCAAACCTCTCCTTTGTGTCTTCTACTGCCCAGCCACCACGCTCAATTTTGGGGTGGGAGGGCTGGGGTACTTCATTGGATGCCCCTGGGAGACTCTGGTGCCCTTTGACTTTTTGCCTGGCTTAAAGTCCAGACCCAATGTCAGTGTCCTCTGCACAATGGAGTATGAATCTGTGCAGTGTGCGATTGTCCCCCTCCGTGGGGGTGGGTCCATCCAGCTTCAGGCTCGAATCTGAGGCTGAGGGAGGGGAAGGGAAAGGCAGGATTGTTTAGCCTGAGTGCACTACACTCAGAGAAAAGTCTCCTGCAGCTATGGGTTTGGGTCCTGCTCTTTAGCCCCAGCAGAGACCATGGCTTCTATGAACGTAGCCTTTGAGCACCAGTCTCTAAGGAGGTTGGATATTTAACCCTTCCCAGGGTGGGTTGAGGTGGCCTGAACAGGTGAATTTTTATGGGCCATTTAGTACAGGCCACTAGTCAAGGGGGCCCTCAGCTAAAGAATTGGGGGCTTAGAGGAAGTGGCTAGGTTTCCCTCAGGACTGTTGGGGGAGCTTGGAGGAGGTGACCAGCAAAGCTGAAGCAGGACCAATGGGTAGAGTGGATGCACAGCCTGCCTCAGTCTACCCTAATGAAGATGACAGGTAACCATCAGGTGAGGCCATGACCCCTGCTATGCCATCTTCAGCTAGGGCTGGGTCACCCCAGGCAGAGTTGATGATTCACCGAGGTCAGGGAAACAGAGGCAGTGAGGAGTGTCAGGAGGATCTGAATATCTTCCTACCTAATCTGGAGTTCTGCCTGCCTCCCTTGGGTTTCCTGCTTGCCCCTTGCCCCATTCAGTATCAGTGCACTGAGGTCTTAGGATGCGAGGGAGCCAGCGCCTCTACACTTCGCCTCCCCTTCAGCCCTTCCATCTAGCCAGACCCTGCCTGGCCCCTGTGGACACCAGGCTGTCCTCAAGATGGCACCCCACCCCCACCTGCACTGGGCCCATTGATCAGGAATAGCTGGGAGGCTCTTAGCTGGAAAAGGGAGAGAGTTACCAAGGGGGGGAGTTTTGCAACGTCACAACCTCCCCACCTGCCCCCTCCCACGCGCCTGTCCTCCCACGTGCCTGCCCCTGGAGCTAAACCAGCCAGTGGCCCAGCTCCACACACTACAATCAGAGGTGGTTTGGAGACTCCTCATTCCAAACATCCCAGAGTCAGACTTGATGATCATCTAGACCAAGCTCAGGAGAAAAAGCCTTGGCCAGGGACGCGGACAGTGGACAGTTGAGGAGGGAAGGACAGTACTGAGATCTGGGGACTTGTGCATGCTTGAGAGTGAGGTGTGTTGCTGAACATAGAAGTCAGCCCAGTACCACTGGTTAGCCTCCCTGGGTGAGGCTGAAATCCAGCCTGAGCTGTGATCCTGCTGTGTGTCCGAATGGCAGGTAAGTATGGTTCAGGCAGTAGAGGTGGATGGGGTTCCGGGGCTTGGGCAATGGGATGGGGGGCTCCCTAAGCTATGGCTTCAGATGCTGCCCATTTTTCCCAAAGGCCTCCCTCCCCTGCTGTGCATGACATGTCACTCTTCACGGGTCAGGGGCAGTCAGGGCTGAGGCAAAACCGGTCCTCACATGCTCTGTAGGCACTGCCTACCTGGTGTCATGTTAGACACCTCCAGCCATTTGTCTTTTTCATTGTTTATAATTATTATACATGCACTTTCCCCGCACATGGATGCATGCAAGTGTGCATGGGGGGCATGGAGTACATGTGGGGGCCAGGGGACAACTTCTGTGGACTTGGTTCTCTTCCCAGCATGGATGGTTCTGGAAATAAAACTCAGGTAGTCTGGCTTCCATAGTGACTATTTTACCTGCAGAGCCTCCTCACTACCTTGTCTTCATCCATCTGTCCAGCAGCCCCCTTTGCTCAGTCTTACCTGGTAGCACTGTTCAGAATGGAGACCTTGCCTCCTGACTGCGGACCACCGTAGATTCTGTGGGTGCTCCTGTCCTCACCCCTAACTGGACTGTTGTTCTCCACTGGTTTTTATTTCTGTATTGAACAGAGGTAGACCTTAAATTCAGCGTATGGGGACTGCTGATGTGCACCACCTCATCTGGCTCAAAATAACCTTTAAAATCCAGTGCTGGGCATTGAAAACAAGTCCCGGTACATGACAGGCAAGTGCCCAATTGCTAAGTCATATGCCCAGCAAAGCCTTTCAATCGTGGCAAGGGAATATAATGTACAATTTACCGTGTTGATCATGTTTAAGCATGCTGCATTAGACATTAGGACAGTCATGCTGTGAACCCCTCAACACAGTCTGTTTACATCTTTTTGCAGCTTATAAAGCTGAAACTCATCCCCACTGAACACTTCTCCCCTGGTCCCTGGCAACCACTACCGAACATTCTGTGTCTCTGGAACATTTCACCTTCTTTGAGTAGAATTACAATTCACCCCTGTGCTTCTGGCTTATCTCACTTAGCAGAATGTTCTCTCTCTCTCTCTCTCTCTCTCTCTCTCTCTCTCTCTCTCTCTCTCTCTCACACACACACACACACACACACACACACACACACACACACACACACACACACAGTACCTCAGAAAGTTTTTTCCTTTGCAGTGAATGAATAGTAGCCCATTGTGAGCCACATTTTATTTATCTGTCAGTGGACACTCAATTGCTTCTGCCTTTGGCTACCGCTAGTAGCAGTGCCCTGAGTGGGGTGTGCAGACACCTCTGTGTGGGTTCCTCTGGTGATCCATATTTAGTTTTGTGAGGAGCTTCTGATTTCCACAAAGGCTGCACCATTTAAAATCCCACCAACACTATGATATTCCCGTTTCTCCATAATTCCACCCACACTTATTAAGTGTGGGGATAAAACCTAGCGTTTTGTTCACAGTAGGCAAGCAATCTACTGAGTTGTGTCCCCAGCCTAGCGACATTAGTTTCTGTTAATATTTATTCTGTGTGCTGGTTAGTTATCAACTTCACACAAACTGGAGTCGTTTTGGGAGAGGGAATTCACCTGAGGAATTCACTGGCCCATGAGCATGTCTATAGGGCATTTTTCTTGATTAGAGATTGATGTTGAGGATGCAGCCCTCTGGTGTGTGGTGCCATCCCCGGGCAGGTGGTCCTGGGTCATGTAAGAAAGCAAGCTGATGGTCAGGCAGTGACGGCATACTCAGAAAGCAGAGGCAGATGGATCTCTGAGTTCAAGGCTAGCCTGGTCTACAGAGTGGGGTCCAGGACAGCCAGGGATATCTCAAGAAGGAAAAAACAAAACAACAGAGAGAGAGAGAGACAGAGAGACAGAGACAGAGACAGAGACAGAGACAGAGAGAGTATGACATCAACAGAAAGCAAACTAGCAGTGCACGTGAACGGAAGCCGGAGGATGACGGCTCAGTTTTCCCCTCCATCATGGAGGTCCTGGGGATTGAACTCAGGTAGTCGCTTGGCAGCAAGTTCCTTCACTGCTGAGCCATCTCATAGCCTAAGTATCATTATTTTAAATGGGAGACTGGAGAGTTTGGGGTTGTTAGCCAAGGCTTGTATTGAAAATCATAACAGAAACTGTCCAGAACATGGGGGTGGGGGCTGCACAGCCATGAACATCCTAATAGCGTACGTAAGTTGGACACTTAACTATGGTTAACATGGTAAATTCTACATTGTATATGTTCTGACCACAATTGAAACATTTTGCTGCGGATATAGCTCAGGTTTCAGGTGTAAGGACGATAATTATATAATTTGGATAACCTGAGCCCCCCCCCCCTTCAGCCCCTTCCCCGTAAACAACACTACTAGGCAGCTGGGACTCCATGGAGCTCTGTAAGTACCTGTTGCACGTCCTTACTTTACCCCATCTGTACAGTGTCACTTATGAAGAGGCTCCTGTGTGTCACACTCTGCTCGCCAGTGTGTGTGTCTGTCTGCCCTATGAGACAGGGAAATGGGAACCCAAGAGCCGAGACAACGTGTCCAAGGCCATGTGGTTCTTGTCTCTGCCCTCAAGAATATTGCTGAGGGAAAGACTTTAAATTAGGAACAATGCCTGTGATCCCAGAACTTGAAAAGCTGAGGCAGGAGAATTCCCTTTAGCTGTGGCCAGCCTTGGCTACCAAATGCTACCGTGCCTCAACACTCCCATCCAGATAGTCATGAGGACACTTGGTTGCAACCATAGGCCTGGGAAGTGGAGGCAAGCAGATCCAAAGTTCAAGGCTACCTTCAGTTACATAATGAGCTGAGGCTAGCCTGGGCTACATGAGATCATGTTTTTAAAAAAGACAAGTCCACTGTAACTGAACATGGGCTGATGTTTCAAGACAGTACGGAAAAGGTCAGGGCTCACAGATTCACCCTCTCCCCACAGTCTTCCTGTCTGCTGGCCTAGGGATGCTTGCTCCCTCCGAGACCTACCCTCCACCTGTGACCAGTGCCAGCTGGGAGCCCCGGCTGGGGATGTCATTCCCACCAGGTTCCTGCACCGTGTCCACAGAAGCTCAGGCCATGGTGGAGTCCACTGGGCAGGGCCCCAAGAACCCACGCGTGTCCAGTGTGACGGTACAGCTGGAGATGAAGCCCCTGTGGGAAGAATTCAACCAGCTGGGCACAGAAATGATTGTCACCAAAGCGGGCAGGTGTGGGCATGGACAGTGGGGGCTGGGCAGGGGTGCGGGACACAGCCAGGCTGAGCACCTCCCTCCCACAGGAGGATGTTTCCCACCTTCCAGGTGAAGATCTTGGGCATGGACACACTGGCTGACTATGCTCTGCTCATGGACTTCATCCCACTGGATGACAAGAGATACAGGTCTGGGCCCCGGGGGAAGAGGGATGCTGAGGACAGGAACTGGACCCCAAAGGCAATGGAGGTGATGTGGAGCTCTTCTGAGTTCACACCAAGGAGGCTTAGCCTGGAACAACTGCCTTTAGGCAGAAGGAAACCCGGCACAGAGGGAATGGGCTAGCCTGCGGCAGGCACAGCCATGCACACATATAACAGAATTAATCTGAAAACACAGGGTGGTCACCAGGCAAACTGAGCATGCTGGGTCAGAATCAGCCTCTTCATAATTCTCTTGGTCAGACTTGGCACTGAGCAGGATGGGGACAGCCCTTGATCTCTTACTCTGCTCCCCCAGGTATGCCTTCCACAGTTCTGCCTGGCTGGTGGCAGGCAAGGCGGACCCCGCCACACCTGGCAGAGTGCACTTTCACCCTGACTCGCC
Organism: Sigmodon hispidus; assembly: GCA_004025045.1. Classification (NCBI taxonomy): domain Eukaryota; kingdom Metazoa; phylum Chordata; class Mammalia; order Rodentia; family Cricetidae; genus Sigmodon; species Sigmodon hispidus. The sequence continues at coordinate 9,970 of PVIH01022091.1, read as the reverse complement.
AGCCAAGGGTGCCCAGTGGATGCGTCAGATTGTGTCCTTTGACAAACTCAAGCTGACCAACAACCTAATGGATGACAACGGCCATGTGAGACACAAGCCATTAAGCCATCCCGGGGAGGGGCTGAGCCAGTCCTAGCAGGGCGGCACTCTGATTGGATGATGCCTGGAGCAGGCAGGGCTGGCGTGGTATTTGAATGGATGGATACCTGGAGGAAGGAGGGGTGTCTAGGGGTCAGCTTGAGCAAAGGTCCTGAGGCCAGAAAATACAAATTGGGAGACTACAAGGAGCCGCTCAGTGAAAGACAGGGAAAGACAGGGAAAGTGGTGTCACTCAGGGCCAGGCAGCAGGCTGAGAGCCCTGGCTTTGCCCCTCTGTGGGTTGGAGCTAGAGAGGATTTAGAGCAGCGCTCTGTGTAGAGACCGGGCAAGACAAGATGGGGAGGCAGGGAGGCCAGCCGGGGTGCAGCTAAAAGATGACCACGGCTGACTAAGGTAGTAACAGGTTGAAGAGGTAGTCAGATCCTGTGTAGTTCTGAAAGTAAAGTACATAGGTGCCGTGAGCAAGAAGAATCTTGGGCCCAGAGAGGGGGGCTGCACCAGCTCTACCCCTGCACTTGACTCCCACCCTCCTACAGATCATTCTCAACTCCATGCACCGTTACCAGCCCCGTTTCCATGTGGTCTTCGTGGACCCACGCAAGGACAGCGCCCGCTATGCCCAGGAAAACTTCAAATCGTTTGTCTTCACGGAGACCCAATTCACAGCTGTGACAGCCTATCAGAACCACCGGGTGGGTCAGGCCAGGGCTCATGAGGACCAGCCCATCTCTGAGAGGTGGGGACTGAGGCTGCTGGTCCTAGACCAAGGGTCCTGCTGACTGAGAGCTCCCGGGGCACAGAGTGGCTAAGTGTGGGTTCTTCAGGGACTAACGGCTGAAGGCCAACCCATAACTATATTTTCTCTCTGTAGATCACACAGCTGAAAATTGCCAGCAACCCCTTTGCCAAAGGCTTCCGAGAGAGTGACCCAGACTCATGGTACTGTCTCACCTCTGTCTTCTTGCTCTAAGCCCAGCCCCAGCCCCAGGCTCCACCCAGATAGCTCCTAAGGCCTCTGGACCTGTGTCATGGTTAAATCCTCTGGTTTGCCCTGGGATCCCCCATCTGACTCTAACCATAATGTCTGCACTGGGGGCTCCCCTTGTCCCCTTAAACCATTCCTGTTTGCCCTATCTTCAGGCCTCTGTCCTCAAGGCCACTGCTCAGCATTCCAGCCCGGAGTCGTAGCAGCCTCAGTCCCTGCCTGCTTAAGGGTTCTGCAGAACAAGAGAAAGGTGAGGACCCAGCCCTGTGATCAGCAATATCCCCACCCCTCACCCACCCCTAGGCAGAAAGGGACAGGGTATAAAACACAGGAGGGCTGCCTGGTGGCCTTCCTGGAGGAGGTGGATCCCAAGCTGGGCATTTAGAAAATGTAAAGAAGAAAGTCCAGGCAGAGAACAAGGAGAAATACTGAGTTAGGCCAAGATGGGCGACCAGAGACAGGCAGAGACGGCGGGCCTCAGCGTCAGAACTGGGGGCCTGAGGGGAAATCTGCAGTCCACTTAAACCATCTTCTCACTCAGGAGCCAGCAAAGCTTCAGCTTCCAACACCAGGACCTCCACCCAGCCACACCATCAGCTGCTGCCCGCCTCGGAGGTCCTGCTGGCCCCTGCCACCTACAGGCCTCTCCCTTACCAGGACCTGTACCCTAGAACCCCTAGCCACGTTGGAATTCCAAGGGCTCAGCTGGCACCATACCCTCTCCCCAACATCGGTACTGATGGAGACCAGGAAGACCCAACCCTCCCAGCCAGGCTAGGGCTCCTGCCCTCCTCTGCCTTGTGCTTAGGGCCTAGTCGAGACTCCCAGTGATGGCCAAGTGCTTTGGAGGCCCTGAACCCTATGCCTCACCTCTCCTACCCTCTCTGTAGGAGAGCAGAACAACTGGCATCTGCCTCAAAGCCAGTCAGCCTGCCAGGCTTGGAATGAGGCCTCCTGCCCAGAAGCCCTGAATCCTGCCAGCCCTTGCCTTGAAGATGTCCTCTAAATCCTGTTTCAATTGTCCTTCCCCCCATTAAACTGATTAACACCAGGAGTCAGAGCTCTTCTGTCCACAGGAACTCTCAGACCAGACAATTCCATCATCTTTGTGGACCCACAAAAACTGAACCCAGGAGCACATGGTGATGATGGTGGCAGTGATGACACCAGCAAGGTTGTACCTAACTTGGTGTGTCCCCTACTTTGTGCACCCATAAGGATGTAAGTGGCTCAGAGATGCTTCTGCTCACAGTCACGTAGCAAAGTACAGCTGACACCCGTCACTCTACATACATGCTGTGTTCCAAGGCTGGTTCTGAAGGCTAGAGGCCATCGAAGGGTGCTAAATATGATTGGTAGGGATCACACAGGTCAGGGTAGGGACGAGTGCAGACTTGGAGAGCCAATCAAGGCCGGAGAGAAAAGTCCAGGTGGATAGGGGCTGGAGTCCTGCTCAATAGAGGCTGGTGGGATAAGGCTGGGGGAGGCGCGTATCCGTCATTTTCCTGGAGTGGGCGCCCCGGGGAACCAGAGGACTGTGACTCTGCTTAACCTGGAGCTCTTCCTGTGAGATCTTCTGGAAAGCACCAACAAGCACAGGGGCCAGAGATTAGGAGCCCAGCAGATCTTCAGCAGCCAGACATCTCAACTCCCGAACCCGAAGTTAGACCCACTCAATTCAGGTCATCCAAGCGTTCCAGAAACCACAAAGTCCAAAACGACCCGGCGGCACTGATAGGGAAGTCAGGCCCCCGGAAAAAAACTCGAGTCAAGCTGCCTGCTTTTCCGGACACGCCTCCACCAGCTCTAGGCCCCCTCTGGTCCTGTACACAAAACCGCTTCCGCCCTAACCTAGCAAACCCGCCTGGTATGCCCCATATGCCAATCACTTCCGCTGCCCAATAGCAGCAAACTCCGCCTTCACGCCCCCAGATGCCCCGCCCCCGACGGCCTCCGAGGTCCCGCCCCAGCCGGCACGGCCCCGTCCACCTCCGAGCCCCTACTGCTGCAGGCTCGGTCGCGCCCGAAGGCCTCTGAGTCCTGCTTCTCCGGTAGTCCCGGGCCGGTTCAACTCTGGAAGGCCCCGCCCCGCCCATCCGAGGCCCCGCCCTAGCAGACGCACACGCTTCCGATCGCCCCTGAGGCTCCGCCCCCCAGCCCCCAGCAACGCCCCTTTCCGGCTCCGTGCCTGAGCATCTGCGCCGCCCGTCCCTCCCGGGCCAGCGCCCTCTATGTCTCGGTCGTCTGGGACATGCTGCCTGATTGCCTGTCCGACGAGGGCGAGCGGCGCTGCCGGCAGCTGCTAGCGGGGACCACTGCCCGGCTACGCTCTCGGCCCGCGGCGGCCGCGGTGCTCGTGCCGCTGTGCCTGGTGCGTGGTGTCCCAGCGCTGCTCTACACGCTGCGCTCCAGCCGCCTGGTCGGGAGGCACCAGGGGGAAGTCAGGTACACCGGCGGCGCCGGCGCACCACCTGCGGCCTGCACACCCTGTTGAATTTTCCCCTTCAAAACCTGGACTCTGCCCCTTACTGGAGATAGGCCGTCTGGGGCTCCCCTTCTGTGGCTTTGCACCCCAGGGTCAATATCTGTTCCACTGGGACATCATAGGCAGACTTAGGGTGTGTAAGCAGCAGGATGGTCTTACCCTGCTGCCGACCCCCGTGTCCTAACCTGCTTCTCTAGTGCCTGTCCAATGATACAGGAAGGTAAACTACCTGTGGTTCCAAGACTCCCTTTGCCCATTCAGTTTCCCAGGCGGTAAGTGTGATCCCGACGACCAAGATGTAATACATACAGCCCTTCGGGAGACCCAAGAGGAGCTGGGCCTAGAGGTGCCCAAGGAGAACGTGTGGGGTGTCCTGCAGCCTGTCTATGACCGGGTGAGCAGCCACCCTCATCCTGTCACATTGTTTACCCCAAGTGAAGGAGTTAGCCAGCCCTGCTCAGGGTCCAGGAAGGCTTACAGGGTAGGATGCATTGATCTGGGCTTGAATGACAAGTGGGAAATTTTAGGGTAGTAAGGGCAAGAGTTTCTCAACACTTCAAACCTATGAGTCAGGCAGTGTGGCAAGAAGCCAAGGAAAAGGACTGGTGGGCATGGCTGTGACTACCCAAGACCTCTGGATGGCAGAGCAGGGTTGCCTCTCAGGTTTGCTTCTCCTGACTGACTGCTCACCGTCCTCCTACCCCAGGAAAAGGCAACCGTAGTTCCTGTGCTTGCCAACGTGGGCCCACTGGATCTGCAGAGCCTCAGGCCCAGCCCGGAGGAGGTGAATAGGGGTACTAGGGAGCTGGCCTGTCCTACCAGGGGATTCAGAGGCAGTCCTCTGTCCTTCCTTTATCTCTTGCCCACAGGTGGATGAGGTGTTTGAGCTGTCTCTGGCCCACCTGCTGCAGACACAGAACCAGGGATACACCCACTTCCGCAAGGATGGTCACTTTCGTTACACAATGCCTGTCTTTTTGCATGGACCACACCGGGTCTGGGGCCTCACGGCTGTCATCACTGAATTCACTCTGAAGTTGCTGGCCCCTGGCATCTACCAGCCCCGCCTAGCTGTCTTCCAGCCGCCTAGGAGTTGAGGCCTTGCCTTTAACTGCCTCTGCTTCGTTTGAGCAGGTGACTCCAGAGCTGATTAAAAGTCTTTGACACCTCTACCTCGGCATCTTCTGTGTAGACTGTGAAAAAGCTGGGTGTGGTGGCACACCCTTGTAATTCCAGGACTGGGGAAACAAACATAAGTGGACCTCTTGGGGCTGCTGGCCAGCCAGGATAGGCCATTTGGCCAATGAGACCCAAGCAAATAAAAGACCCTATAAAAACAAAACAAGACAAACGAAAAACCAAAAGCTGGTGAGATATAGCTGGGTCCGTAAAGGCACGAGCTGAGAAGCCTGACAGCCAGTGTTTGACCTTTGAGACCCATGTGAGAGGAGAGAACCAACGTCTTCTTTCAAGTTGTCCTGTGACCACTCCATGTGTTCACATGTGTGTGCATATACATACACAGACTACATGTTAAAAAAGAGAAAGAAGAAAAGTATGTCATACACCAGGTTGCCTGCACCCTAGAGGCAGAGACAGGATGGAGAACTCAAGGTCTCTTGTGTTACATATTGAGACTTTGTCTCAGAAACCATTAAGCTGTTGGGTAGCAGAAGGGGACGGGATGTTGGGGGGTTACTGTCAACACCTCAAAGAAAGTGACCAATGGAAAGCCGGTCTGTACTGCCTGGAAGGTGAAAGAGAGAACCATATGGAGATGGAGTGATAGGCCAGTCCCACTACACAGAGGGCCACCATAACAAGGGGACAGATTTGGTAGGGAGACAAAGGGACATGACTGCTTTGACTGTATCCCAGCCATGGCACAGGGTCAGAGTGTGGCATGATCTCCAGCTGCTTTCCTCAAGGGAACTAGAATGCAGGGCCTCCCCAGCTGCTGTACCTGCTTCTCCCACAGAAGCCTCCCTTGCCTGCACATCTCCACAGTCCCCTCTTCACCTCCCTTCATCCCCCCACATTCCTACCCTTCTCACCTCTTTCCTCTCCTGCCTACCCCCAACACACCCCCTTGTCACCTCTAGCCCTGCAGTCTCCTTACCCAGCAGCAGGACCACATGACGGTGATAAAAATAGCTGCACTTGACAGAGTGTGAATGGAGGGGCAGAGGCAGGAGACAAGGCCAGGCCCCCAGTGGTAGGGAAGGGCCCTTGGGCAGTGTGGGCTCCGGTCCCCTCCCTTGCTCAGTCACACACTTGCTCAGATGGGTCATTTTAGTCTCAGGTTCAGTCACCCTAAGCACACACCAGAAGAGCCAGAAGCAGCAAAGCGGTGTGACACAGCTGTCGGAGGTAAGGACCCCAGAACAGCCTTGACCCTCCAGGAAGAGCTCCCAACTCTGCCCTTTCAGTCTTTGGATATTGGTGTGTCCTAAGGCAGCCTTGGTGATACCAGCCTCTTTATTCCATCTTGGTGGCTAGGTGTGTGCCCAGTGTCTCCGGTTGGTGGGAGTTTCTCTGAGTCTCTATGTCTGAGCCACCATGGCGTGTGCAGGGCCAGCCAGTGGGCGGCAGCGGGTGAGCATGCAGGAACACATGGCCATCGACGTGAGCCCCGGGCCCATACAGCCCATCCGCCTCATTTCTGACTACTTCCCACATTTCTACCCCTTCCTGGAGGAGCCGGTGCTGCACGCACCAGCCCCACAGGCTATGCTGACCCCGACTATCCACTCTGCACCGCAGCTGCAGCCCAACTTGGAGCCAGGAGACTCAGATGACAGTAGTGAGTAGGGGGAAATGGGGGGATGCTCCTTAGGACTGGGTCTGGGGTGTCTCTAGAACCCATGGCAGAGGCCAGGCAAGTGGCACTGTGCCATACGGGAGCAGAGTGACCATGCCTGCCACCTGCCACTTCAGCTGCCCTGGGCACCCTGGAGTTCACACTTCTGTTTGATGCGGACAACAGCACCCTCCACTGCACAGCTCATCGTGCAAAGGTAAGGATGGAAACAGTTCCTGGGATGGCACAAGCCTCAGGCCTCTCTAGATCCCGTTTCTGTTTCCAGGGCCTCAAGCCAGCAGCCCCGGGTTCTGTGGACACCTATGTCAAAGCCAACTTGCTGCCAGGGGCCAGCAAGGTGAGGGTAAGATCTAGGCTCCTTAGATGGCAGGGCCAGCTCAGGTACCCACGGATCATAATTCACCCCTACCCCAATAGCTAGGTCTCAGTTGCTAGGATCCAAGAGTCAGAGCAGGAGGCCAGAAGGTACCTGACCTGCCTGCCTGACTCCAGGCCAGCCAGCTTCGGACACACACTGTTCGAGGCACACTGGGACCTGTCTGGGAGGAGACGCTCACCTATCATGGCTTCACTCGCCAAGATGCTGGACGGAAGACCCTGAGGTGAGGACCCAGATCAGGCCACCAGGGAGGGAGGGGGTAGGACTTGTATGACCAGGAGTGACCTGGATGGCCACCAGGTTATGTGTGTGTGAAGACTCACGGCTGCCACGCCGGCGGAGAGCACCCCCTTTAGGGGAGCTACGAGTACCCCTGAGGAAGCTGGTGCCAAACCGAGCTAGGAGCTTTGACATCTGTCTGGAAAAGCAGAGGCTGGTGAGTGGGCCTGGGGCTCAGGTTGGGTCCACAGGGCCAGGACCCATGTAATGAGAATGTGGTCAGGGATCTGGACAATATCTTCTGAACTGACCAAGTGCTCTGCTTTTTCAGACCAAGAGGCCCAAGGGCCTGGACACAGCCCGAGGCATGTCTCTGTATGAGGAGGTAAGGTAGGAAAAGTTGGCTGAGCAGATCTGGAGACAGACAGGCTTAGATGGCCCGGGCTGGGATCAGGGGTCCAGGCCCTTAAAGGCTTGGAGGAACTTGAGCCCATCACCCTCGTAAGATGAGTCCTCAAGAACTTGCTGGGCAGAGTGAGTGACTTTTGCTAGGGTAGCCTGGAGATGAGGAAGGACCTGCAGAGGATGGGTAGGCAGAGACACAGCAGTAGAGGCAGAGCCTGAAATGTGGTACTTGTGACCAGAGGTGGCAGGACTGAGCAGGACAGAATAACTTCCAGGTTGCCTGTCTGCCCCCAGCGTCAGCTCTGGGGCACCTCTGGGTGCCCATCAGGAGCAGTGAAGATGACCAGTGTTCACTGAGATCCTACCCACAAGAGGCGGGCCCTCCACCTGCTCCTGTCACAGAGGTGCCCTGCCCTCTAGTGGCGGTCCAAGTTTCTGCAGCAGTTGATAAGCCAATCCCAAGCCTTTGAGTTCCACATAGTGGACTTCACCCCAGAAAGTCACTGCCAATGCCAAAGCCTGTGTGCAGTTATGCCCTGGCACATGGAGGCTGCGACAGAGCACTCCTGCATTACTGAACACTGCCAATTTTAAGAGAGTTGGGGTCTCTGCTGTCAATTCTACCCCAAAGGTGGGAAAGACATCCTGATTTCCCAGACCATCTGTCATCCCAGCTGGGGGTTCCAGCGTCTAAAGAATGTGGAAAAGACATTCATAATATGTCTGCCAGGCACTGGTTATGAAGGTGGGCTTAAAAGACCTGTCCCTCCCTGAAGACAGCCTCCCAGAGCTTTCATTGCATGGGAACAAGCCACTTAGAAAACCCTGGCATGGCTGTGACAAACATCAGTTCCTTTTCTTGGGCTTTGGAGGGTACAGATCTGAGTCCACTATGAGGTCTCTTCACTGGGTACTGGGGAAATGACTGTTCAGAGAAATGAACTTGATGGCCTGGTTTCTCTAGAGCCATTGACTCTCACATTGGGGCCTGGCCCCTGCAGGTGGAGATGGAGGCAGAGGTGTCTGGGGAGGACCGTGGGCGCATCCTACTGTCCCTGTGCTACAGCTCCCAGCGTGGTGGCCTGCTGGTGGGTGTGCTGCGGTGTGCCCACCTGGCCCCCATGGATGCCAATGGCTACTCGGACCCCTTTGTCCGCCTGTGAGTAGCAACAGGCAGGTGGGCATGAAGGGTGTGAGAGAGCCCTTGGGTCTGCAGGGCCGCTCCTAACTAGCTCATCTTTCCTCCAGTTTCCTGCATCCAAGCTCTGGGAAGAAATCCAAATATAAGACCAGTGTTCGGAGAAAGACCCTGAACCCTGAGTTCAATGAGGTCTGTCATGGCTGGAGAACCCAGTCGAGTGTCTGGGTCTTTATTTAGCAAACCAGGCCCTTCCTGAGCCCGTTTCTAAAGCTACAAAGAACTCACCTCTTTCCTGTCCCTTTCCCTACAGGAATTCTTCTATGCGGGTCATCGGGAGGAATTGGCCCAGAAGGCACTGCTGGTGTCTGTGTGGGACTATGACCTGGGCACAGCTGATGACTTCATCGGTGAGTAGAAAGACAGGGTGCCGAGGGGAGCCTTGTGAGCCCTTGCTGGTTACTGACCATCCCTTGGCAGGTGGGGTGCAGCTGAGTAGCAGAGCCAGTGGAGAATGCCTTCGCCATTGGCGTGAGTGCCTGGGCCGCAGTGACCGCCGCCTGGAACTATGGCACCTGCTGGACAGTGTGCCCCCACAACTTGGCGACTAGCTAGCACAGAGCCCGCATGCAACCTGTTCTGGGGCCAAGATGTCTGCTGCAGCTGGAAAGAGCTGTAGGCTGGCCCTATCTGTGTGCCCATTCCTGTCTCCGTAGTCACCGCATCCCCAAACACAGGGCAAAATAAACAGCTGCTTCTGTCAACCAGGAGCCTGTCCTTTCTCTAGGAACATCTGCTTTTCTCTGTCCTCACACCACAGAGCAGACAGGGCCCATGTTCTCCTGTCTCCCACCCCTTAGAGCAGTGGGCTTCAACCTTCTAAGGCTGCACACTTTGATATAGTTCCTCATGTTGTGGTGACCCACAACCATAACATTATTTTGTCCCTACTTCATACCTGTAACTCTGCTAGTGTTATGATCATAATGTAAGAAACTGTCATGTGACCTCCAAAAGGGCCACGGCCCACAGGCTGAGAACAACCTAGGACTGGGGATACAGCTCAGTGGTAGCATGCTCACCCAGGACTGGGGATACAGCTCAGTGGTAGCATGCTCACCCAGGACTGGGGATATAGCTCAGCGGTAACATGCTCACCCAGGACTGGGGATACAGCTCAGTGGTAGCATGCTCACCCAGGACTGGGGATATACCTCAGTGGTAGCATGCTCACCCAGGACTGGGGATACAGCTCAGTGGTAGCATGCTCACCCAGGACTGGGGATATAGCTCAGCGGTAACATGCTCACCCAGGACTGGGGATACAGCTCAGTGGTAGCATGCTCACCCAGGATTGGGGATATAGCTCAGTGGTAGCATGCTCACCCAGGATTGGGGATATAGCTCAGTGGTAGCATGCTCACCCAGGACTGGGGATA